>JACCGJ010022845.1:151492-158641 GCA_013407085.1 Atriophallophorus winterbourni
CCATCCATAGTATCTCTTATTCAGTAGTTATTAGCTTTACTCTCTCGTTGTTACGACCAATGTCGTTAGTTAACGCGTAGATTCCCCGTCCTTAGTTCGACAAATTCAGAACCACGATTTGGGTTTACTACGGTACTGTAATTAATGACAGTTACAATAATAATGATATACAAACCTCAATTATATCGGAACGCACCGGTACAATGGAGCCAAACTCCAGCAATAATAGATTCAATGAAAATGACGACCTGACGCATAAAAACTAGAAATAGTTAATTTACCAATGTTGTCGTCCAAATTTCCGTATCAAACAACAAATGACACACAAATTGGTGTCCGAATTGAAACAATAAAATGAGCCCAAATACCACGTGCAAAAATATGTGGAATTTAATGGCAGCCAAGCAAAATCAATTAGTTCAACAAAACAAAAAATGTGTACAAGTGGATCGAACAGTATCAAAAATGTATACACAAATAGGTAAAACCGTGAAGAATTAAGAAAAAATCAATTCGTTTAAATAGAAAATAAGAAGGAATTTTACACAAATTTTTGTCATTTACACTCGTCTCAAACATTATAACGTTAAACCAGTGTCAATATGCCGTCACCGATTTAGAGCTGATATTCTGTGTGGTGAAATTATTGCATACACTGTAATCACTCAGGCTAAGACTGTCTTTCGATTCAAGCAAGTGAGGGGGTGACGCTTTTGCGCAAACTCGCAATTTTATCGCACTATGAAATATGGCCCTGTCCAATTTACTGCCTTAGGTTAAGAAAGCCAATGGATGTGAAATAAAATATATATTTCGAAATTTGTTGAACAGCAAGTTTTGTTTCAGTGAACCTTCTATTCCTCGTATTCTTCTACCCTCAAATTGATATTGCGATGTGTCCGGAGGCACGAGATGACAACACCTGGAGGAGAGATAGGTATTGAATTAAGTTATATACAGTATAATAGAATATTAGGAAGATTAACGTAAATAAAAGCTTACGTATTCAGGTTCGTGTTGCGTTGCCGCTAACAATTTTTATTGTTTAGCCGTACGATGTTCTCCCTCGTATTGCTCGTTGGGTATTATTCAAAGCAGTAGGTTTTACCGAAGAAGTTAAGAGATTCAAGATCATTAATCTGCAAAATATTGTCAGGCGTTCACGATTTCCAGCGAGAGTGTTGGTTCAGTTCACTGGAAGAACACCACACAAGGCATCACGGTAGATATGTTTATCGATAAAAACTTAAGTGTGGAATGTATTCACCGGTGTATTGATCCACGCATAACGAATTATATTTTCAAACTATTCCTGAAACGCAGATAACGAGTTAAAATCCAATCGCGAATTTCTTGACGCTCAAACTCACCATGAATCCACCGTGGCCCCGTTAGCCTAATCACAACATGATTAAATCATTAAAACTTTTGCATACAATGAAAGCACCACTCATCTGTTTCAAATGGCGGGGTGATTACACAGTAGAGATGATACCACTGGTTGCAATAAGGGCATTGCTCCCATTCTATCGTTTTCCTTGCAAACTCAGGTGGTTTATCTGAATCACACTGACCACATACTAAATTTAAATGAAACTTTACTGTTATTAGACATTAAGATTTTTTTCTTACTTACAGCATATTCGTTCCCATTATGAAACGGAAAAAAAATGTTTGAAAATCCTGCTTACTTCGGTCATTTGCACCGTTATATTTTTTTGCTGTTTCAATTTTGATAAACTGATTATGTATTACATGCCTTGGATGTTCAAGAATATATATTATTATTATTATTATTTAAAAATTGGAATTAACTTTTTGGGTTATCCAAGAACATATTACAGGTGTTCATTTGATAATGACATTCGTCTTGGCGGCTGAGATATGTGCAACGAATAAGCAATGACTTATAAATTATTCAGTAAGCTCGATTTCGTCCTGTCCGTTAACACCCCCACGCCAAGTTTCGATGTGCTATGGTTTTGTGTGTTCGGCTGCGAAGGAATGATCTGGGTTCTTTCGACGAAAAGGCTTTTAGTGACTCGCAAGACTTAGCAGCGCGTGTCACTGAGTTAAAAACGTGGTCCATGCCAAATCGATCTGGTCAAACATTAAAAAATCCCGTGAATTGAATACGATGAGTTGGTGGAACAGGCCTAGCTCAGTAATCCAGCAGCTCTTAGGAAGACTTTAGTTGAAGTGATCCATGAATGTGAGAAAGGTGAATGTCAAAACAACATGATTACAGTGGCACAGGGAGGGTTAAAGGAAAGTTTATCGACCACTGACTCTTCGTTGGTGATGATGAGATCCGGAAGGTACGGTGTATTTGTGCCCCGAAACAGAGTATCCTAGGAACATGATTTTATAATGGATAGGTTGCCAAAATTTCGGACAACGAGGTGACAAATGGGCGGGAGTAATGTTTAACATGGAGGCTGGGACATTTGAATTCGCCCATTATCGGTATGGGGGAGAATCTTTTACTTAAACCATGTGGTAGTTATGACAGAATGGAGGAATCGAACAGTGGGGTAATACTGGGACATCTATAAGCAACTAACATCAGGAGAAGACTGTCTTGCTTGAGTGAGATTCGGCACCAAAGAAATCAGAGTCAACCAACGCAGAGTCAGATAATGGTTCGCAGCAAAGCAATTCGTGACGATAGAACAGCACTCCACCTCCTCTTGTTGTACGGTCACAAAAACGCAATGAGCTATTTGGAAGGGTGAGTCCCGCATCAATAACAGTGCTTGATAACCACGTCTCAGTAACGGCTATCAGGTCTCATGAGTACAGGGAATGGCGGTAACGGAGTTCGGGATGTTTGTTCAGGAAACCAGCAGCATTTGTGTAACAGCATGAAAGGCTGCGCGATTGCAGAGTATGCAGTGTGGTGAAGCGGTGTGCAGTTAATTTGCCGATCTCACTGAAACCGACTGCGAGAGTTTTTTGAAGTTATCGTGTGAATTTCGTCAGCAGACTGATTTGTGCTGGGTGTTAGTGATGGTTGCGGACGAGTGCTTGGTCTATCAACTGCGGAGCAAAGACGGACTTTTGTAGGTGCAAAGCGTTTGTTCTCATACAACAAGCGCAAAGCAGTATTAATCATATCTTTTAAATAAAAGTTAATTTTCTTAATACGGGGCCATTGCCCTTGTAGCTGGAGCACGTGGAAAGGCGTTTCACGGCAGTCGTCCAAATTCCGTGAACTTTGCTGTGTTCTTGTATGTAGCGCCATTGACAACAGTCGTGTAGAGTTGTGTTTGCCGATTTCCGAAAGTGGCCTTCTTGTTTTCGATCTGCCTCTGAGGCCAAGGAACGTCTAGAAAAATACGAACAGGCAAATGTGTATTTTGGAAAAGTTGAGCCGGAAGCAAGACCTCTTCAACATTCTCCGGTGAGTCAAGGGTGATTCAAAGTAGACGTGGGGCATCTGCCTGAGGGGAGTTTGGGCGTCCGGAAAAAGGTACTAAAGAAAGCGTGTCTACATCATGTTCACGTTTTTTACAGGGAGCTCGCCATTCTTACATATCATTTAGCCTGCGTGCTTGGAAGCATGGAGATACACTTTCGAGCAGATTTGTACATACAATGATCAGGAATCGCGGGTTCTTGTGACTGGCTTTTGGAACTGAAGGGAGTTTCCTAGCGTTGTTTGGTTGTGGCTTCACATGCAAAGTAGTGCGTGATTTTGTTGATCGATTCACACCTGGCAATACCAGATCATACAGAGGACTCGTGCAGGTAGGTGGGGACTCTGTTTCCAGTGGAGAATTGAGGCGTAGCATTCTGGTGACAATAGCACCTTACGGATCCGGACAAATACGTAAAGGCATAACAACAATCTGAACGGAAGATGAAAGAGAGCGATAGTCAACCAAAATTAAACGAGTGCCCAGATTTTTTTGAAGGTTTGCTCGGAAACACCCGCCACAACCATGATTGATTTGTGGGGAACACATGCATGTGTAACTGTGAATGGAAGATGAGAGTGGTCTCATCACCGATAGGTGAGAGAGTTAATGCAAGTTGCATGTCTAGTCAAATCAAAAAACGTTGAACAGCAGTTTATTTCAACAAACACGAAATAATGGGAAAGAAACGCTTTTTGTGTTTCAAAAAGATTTTCTGAATCTGTTTGTGTTTTTTGGCAATTAACGTGGTTGGATTTAGTTTTAGGGGTAATGCTCCGGGAAGAGCACCTGTCACGGTTCTTCCAGCCCATGGTTAAACTCAATTACTGAAGTTACCGAGATCAGTTCTGCGGGAAGCGAGTTCCAGGCGTTCACTATACGGATGCTAAAGGAGTGAGTTCTGAAATTTAGCCTAGTGTGTTTTTACTTAGCTTAAGACTGTGCCCTCTGTACCAACTAAAGGAGAGAACCGGAAGAATTCATCGAATTCAAGACAACTTAATCCTTTGAGAACCATAAAATCTCTATAAGATCCCCCTAAGTTGCGTCCTCCTAAGCTAAAAAACTCCTGATGCTAAAACACGATTTTCTTAATTGGTGTATGCTAACGCCTCGATCATGCGAGTGGCAAGCTTCTGTAACTTTTTAAGCTGCACTATATCATTCTGGTAATACGGCTTCCAAGCTTGGATACAGCATTCGCACACTGGCTGGAGATAAACACACATCGGTTCATCCCAACCAGAAGGTTTTCTGCAACAACGTTGCAGCGATTCCTTTCCAGGTAAAATCCAAGGACTCATGAAGCCGAGGGGATCATACAACCCACTGACTACTGACAATAAACTTCGTTTCGTTGTTGGGCGTTTTGCAAGTTTCAGATCAAACGCAAATTCGTCTGTGGCTGCATCCTATTAAACACCCAGCATTCTTTCCATCGGTAGCTTATCTTGGCTAATGGCTCGTACGTTGGGTGCGCTGTCATCCGCAGGCACATCATCAAGTAAGATACGGTCATTGACAATCCACTTTTTCAAACGAAAACCTCTCATTCGTAACAATGATGACAACTGCCTTATCAAGGACTTCGCTTCCTCCTGAGTAGGCACTGATACTAAACAATCATCAACATAAAAAATTTTCGGAACATAATTTCCAATTCGATCTTCAAATAAATGACCGAAATCCTCGACCGTTTTACGCAGTGCAAACATAGCGCAAAATGGGGACCACGTTGCCCCAATAGGATGAACTGTCATCCTAATTTTTTTAATGGAACCCCGCATATCATTATCCTCCCACCAGAGAATTCTAAGTGCGTCTCTATCATAGTTTGGCACTTTGACTTGGAGGAACATCTCTTCGATGTCAGCAGCAACAGCATATACATGTAATCGGAAGCGCAGCAATACGTCGATCAAATTTGTGGTCAGATTTGGTCCTTGAAATAGTACATCATTCAACGACACACCATTGTGTTTAGCCGCACAATCGAAAACTACTCTCAGCTTTTCCGGTTTCTTAGGATTGAAAATCGGATGGTGAGGCAAATACCAAGCAATATTCTCCGTGGCATTATTCAGAACGTGTTCGATATAACCAATCTCCAGATGATGTGCCATAACCTTGCTGTAACGCTCGAACAAAACACTATCGCGTTCAAATCGACGCCGCAAGTAGCTTAAGCGCTTTTCCGCTGACAAATAATTTGTGGTCAGTTTGCTTCTATCAGGCTTCCAAGGTAGCGGTACCTGAAAATGACCGTCGATAATTTTTGATCCTCTTACGAGCGACAATGCATCTTCGTCATCGCGCGATCGTTCATTTCCTTCAGCGGATATGTCTGCAAATTCTGCATTTTACAGACGGTTGACACATTCATCAATGGACCCTTGCTCCAAGGAAGAATTCAAACACAAGATATCCTTTGGAGTTTGGCATGCTGGGCCTTGCAGAATCCACCCCAACAGCGTTTTGGTTGCAAATGGACGGCGCCTGCCTCTTAAGCGCTGTTCCAACGCCCAATGTGCTTCAGGGACGTCGCAGCCTATGAGCACAGTCACAGGCTGATCACTAACATCAAGGAAGTCAACGTCTTTCAAGTATGCAGGTCGTTCACTCAAGGCTGTCATTGGACACTGTGATACACGAGGCAACTTTTCTACTGTGTAAGCCTCAGGGACGTGGATTACTTGACTGCTATCAAACGAGTGTATTTCAAATTTCAAACGAGAACAAGTAAGTTTACGCTGATGACCCAAAGTGGTCAATGAAACTTGCGCAGAACTTTTAGGCATCCTGTTCTGTTCAACGAAGTCATTAAGAATCAAAGTGGTATCAGAACCACTATCCAAGAAGGCAACTGCATTTATAAGCCCATTTGGAGTCTCGATCTTGATGGGTACAGAACCTAAGAACACTTTTGCACTGAATGCCGCATGAATGCAGTGAATATTCGTGGACGGTTTCTCTGCAGCGTGGTTGTAGTGTAGAAGTGTGTGGTGTCGTTTACCGCAATTTTCGGCAGTGCACCACGGCTTGTATTTACATGACACAGCGCCATGTGACGGTCGCAGACATAAGAAACAAACAGAGTTGCGCCTGGCGATTTCCCAGCGCGACTTAACATCCGATTCAATAAATTTCGGACAATTTTGTAACTCATGAGATGCCTGGCAAATGCAACATTTCATGCTAGGCCTTACATCACTTGTGGTGACAAAAACATTTCTTTTCTCAGTGGTTTGAAAACCACTCCTCGCATTTGGCTATGCACGAGGTGATTGATGATGCGTGTTTGAGCTAGTTGTTTCAAGCAGCTGCCCAAACCTGCTCCTTGCGATACGTGCACGCCGTGACACAAATTGTGTCAGGTGCTCAAATGTGACTCCATGGCCATCCATGCTGAGTTGATCCGCCGCATCAGCCCACTGATGCTGTAAGGCGACAGGTAGACACTTAACAACGCCTTCCAAGGTGGTTACAGAATTCAAATCCGCTTCAGAACCCATTTGCTTCAAAGCAATTTGGCAGTTTTCCATCCTCAAGGCGAGGTTTGACAGACTGTCGGAAGTGTTTCTTACCCGTGTTGCTTCACTCAACATCTCGTTCAATAACGAGCGTGCAACAACATGAGGTAGGCTAAACATTTCCTTTAGAATGCTGCGTGCTCTCTCATAACCTTCTTCAGGCGGCAACATCACGCAAGCGTCAATCGCATTTCGAGCTT
>JACCGJ010022846.1:0-52707 GCA_013407085.1 Atriophallophorus winterbourni
CCAAAATTATGTAGTCGTCGACACATACCGAATACCTTGTTCGCCGAACCATCTAGGAAAAAGCTTAAATCCACTTAAGATTACGTTTTTGTCAAGTAGCCGATGCTGTCCAATCCAAACTAAAACTGCAAAAAACAGATCACTTGAGAACGTTCGATTGTGCAATCCGAGAGCCGGTGCTGAGGTCAAATTGCAGCATTTCATTGCAAAATCACCCGAGATTAACTCAAAGTCGCCAGCGAAAATCCCTCAACTTGTTTCAAAAAACGACAAGGTAATTCAAGGTAAAGTATTGTGGTGCTCACATCCCCATCCCTTACACACCACTACCGGTTTCAGGCTGTTTGCCATCGTCAGGGGGAGACAGTAAGATCAGGTTTCCATGAGCCTTTAATTCAAGGTAGATCAAGGTTTTTATTGATCTAAAATAAAATAAGCTTAACAACAACCATAGGATGGTAAATATTGAAATTTTAGTGTATAAACAAAATGAGGAAGTAGATTAAACAGTAGATAAGTGTTCGGGAAACGAATAATGCAATAAAATTCGTCTAATTTCGTTTCAAATTCATGCAAGCTAGTGGAGTGAGCAACGGTTGAAAGTAAACTGTTCCAAGTAAAACAGACACAAACAGAGTTAAAACACTTTCTATAGTTCAGGCGGGAATGGAGTACGACCAGCACATATTTGTGGGTCCGATAATTTCTGGTATCCCTTCGCTTGAATAAATCCTATAAGGGATGGTTCGACGTATGGAATGTTTTGTATATTAAGATAAGGATTCCTCTGATTCGTCGATAGGAAAAGTCGAACAAATTAAGTTGAGCTATCCTTTCTTTATATGGTTTGTTTCGGATGCTGAGAACAACTTTATTGAGCAGTGATAGCTTCGCCGCATGAGTTCCACATCCCTGTTGCACCACGGATACTATGACTGTACATCGTATTCTATGACTGGTCTCAAGTATGTATTCATGATCCTTGGGAATACATTAGGCGAAAATTTCCCAAATACCCGTTTGAGTATATTTAGAACACGGGTTGTTTTGGATGGATTTCTCTTGAGAGATCTGGATTCTTATATCAAAGAGCAGTCCATATTCAGCCCGGTATACTGACTCCATACGAACCAACACAAACCAAACACCTCAATTGAATTTTGATTGCATCATCTGTATTTTAATAGCTCTCGTCCAATGGTACATGTAAACCGATTGCTTTTTTACGCCATAAAATTTTGAGTCTTGATCACTTAACCAGGAGCTTTTTTGTTTAAACCCATTTTATTGCAACTTTAATATTTCGTGCCCCTTCGTTGTATTTTCTTTGGCAAAATCAAGATTAGGCAATAAAATGTTTTCTTTTCGTAACGCAACGCCGAATTACCAGCTACTTGTGTTATTCACCTATTAAAACGTGATGGCTTTTTCAGTTAATCTACTCGGTCAATACCCATTCTGTTGTTTTCTAGAAGTGCTCTTTTATTCAAAATTTTTATTGCTTAGACTTAACTGATAGCATACGGAGTTTGGTTTCGCGTGCTTTTCGGATGTCATCCGACGAGCTCTCTGATTATTAAGCAAACATTTCTTCAATTTTCTGTTATTCCGTATTTCTGACATCATCATACTCTATTTGTGTTCCATTCTGATCTTATCACAGTGTTGAACGGCTCTACTCATTGCACGATTAGCAATTGCCCAGTAATCCTCTACGACGCCCGTAACACCATGCTACATTGATTCGCCAATGTTGATGAGCTGCATGCAAAAACACGCTACCGTGTCACCGAAGTTTTCTTTTATATCTCTCTAGGCCTGGAAGACCTTACAGTAACTTAGCGCACGCGCGTATTCTTTCAGAGTGCGACAACTTGTCTAGATCCTGGTTTGTGATTTCATACATTCGTTGATACTACAAACTCGCAGAACATCGTCGACTCCGTCTACACTTCACCGTTGTGTATTCCCTGGCATGCACACTTTAGGTTAAGGCATTTTCATTCACTATATGCCTATGGTTCTGTGTGCATAAAGGTGTACAACTATGACGAGCCCCGGGTTGCTGAAGTAGAAGCCTCGACTTATTCCAGCTAATTTCTCAAGTCATAATTTCTTGTTCGATCAAAATCGTTTGGTGTTCGTTTAATTTCCATTCATTTGTGTATTTTCATACGGGGTCTGTATTATCTTTTGATAATAATTATCGAGTGGGAACATCTCCGTGTTGGTTTAATGATAGCATTGCAATCCGATCGATTTTCCGAGCCTTTACACTTGACACAAAATCTAGCCGGGTGCTCACTGAGTTCGGTGAAGTAATATTTTCTATTTGCGAACGTATAACTAAGGATATTGCCGAACTGGTCTCATCAATTTGCACGTAATATCGTTAATCTCGTGTGATTTCGCAGGATGAATTGGATCAAAATTAACGAGCTTGCGACCGTCGTTCAAGGGATTTTATGTTCTCCAGGGTCAGTGTTTAGCACCGTTGACTTGAATCAGTCAATCACTTGGCGCTTGTGAGATCGGGATTTGAGTTTACCTTCTAGCGATACGCCTAAATCAACGAGTGAAAAATATGTTATTCTAGCTTAACTCAGTATCTGATGCATCCGAAAGCGATTGTTTCCTTAGAATATGGCAAGAGAACTCGAACAACAGGCGCAAGGATAAGCAAAGGCTCTGCGTTGACAGAGCCTCCGGCCTGAAGGAGAAGAAGAAAAATGGCTTTATTCGAGTACACGAATTTTTAGCAATACTATTAATTTGATCACACGTAATAACATGTATATTTATTTAAAAAAGACATGTCAAATGAGGATGATCCCACGTCAGTTATTATACTGTCAGTTTCTTCCTCAAATCGAGAATAACTTTAGTATGATCAACAAAATATCGAGCCAGGTAAGGGATAAAATATTTGTGGAAATTGTCAGTTCTTGCATACGGGACGATATGTTGACTACGCTGGGAACGATCTGCAACCCATAAAGACCTCATGCAGTGGGTGTGCATTATCAGACGATATAACTCTGACCAATCTGTCACATTCACGAAAGTGGCGTTCGAAGATCATATCACAAATTAGCTCGGTAGAGGAAGAGCTTAATCTTGAAATTAATTAGATTTCTCTTTTGATCATCAAAAATCTTTTTCAAAAAGACCAGGAAAAATTATAGGGGATGCGTAGATTAAAATGAAAACAATGCAGAAATAAACAACGAGTAAAAAATATGATATTCTAGCTTAACTCAGTATCTGATGCATTCAGAAGCGATTGTTTCTTTAGAATATGGCAAGAGAACTCGAACAACAGGCGCAAGGATAAGCAAAGGCTTTCCGGTGACGGAGCCTTAGGCCTGAAGGAGAAGAAGAAAAATGGCTTTATTCGAGTACTTAAATTTTCAGCAATACTATTAATTCGACCACACATAATAAAATGTATATTCATTTTTAAAAAAAGATATCTCAAATAATGATGATCCTACTTCATTTATTATCAGACGATATGAATCTGACCAATCTGTGACATTCACGAAAGTGGCAATCGACGATCATATCACGAATTAACTCGGTAGAGGAAGAGCTCAATCTTGAAATTAATTTGATTCCTCTTCTGATCTTCGAAAATCTTTTTCAAAAAGACCAGGAAAAATTATAGGGGATGCGTAGATTAAAATGGGAACAATGCAAGAAAAAACAAAACATCTAACTACATCAGGAGGAACAGCTAGAGAACGCAGACGTAAGGCGTAAAATGATAACCTTCTAACCTTCAAGTACTGTGCAGTCACATGATCGGTCCATTTGAGACTCTGTGATAAAATGACGCCAAGATACTTGAAACATGCGCTCATGCTGAAGTTCGAGCCATTGAAGGAAATCGTGGGAATTCCTTGAAGAAGAGTTGCACGACGCTGACCAGCTCAGTTTGAAAATATCACTTCCTTGCATTTTTGAGTATTTAACGATAAGCCGATTAAGGATGACCACTGGCCAATGTTATTGATAACAAATTCAAATGTAGGAGAGTCAGCACGTCTATCGTGGTCAAAAACAACAGCAATGTTATAAGCATATTTTAGAATAATAGTGGAATGAGAGCAAGGAATATCAGAAACGTAGATAGAAAATAAGAAAGGGGAAAGTATTGCGCCTTGCAGAACACCGCGAGAAATCGCTACAGAATTGAAAATTTTACCATTCACGGCAGTATACTGCACGCGGTCCTTGAAATAGGACGCTATCCAGTGAACTAGCTTCAGCGGTACACCACAATCATGAAGTTTTTTGAGCAAATAACTTCTGATAACAATATTGAAAGCGTTGGTGTAATCGAGAAAACAAACCTGCACCACTTTTGATTTCGAATCCAATGCCCTGGTTACATGGTCAGTTAGCAACGCGAGTGCGTCTACTGTCGAACGATGTTTTGCGGTACGCGAACTGATGCGGATCTTCTACCTGGCAACTCGAAACAATTCGTCGTAGCACTATATTATCCAGTAATTTGAGTAGCTGCGACATACACACAATGGGGCGGTACTTCTCAGGATAATTTTTAGGGATTGGTGTAATAGTTACCGGCTTCCCACAGACAGGAAAAATACTTTTTCAATGCATCTGTTGAAGATAGATGAGATCGGCGAAGAAAGTTCACGTGCGCATTTTTTCAGCAAAAGAGGGGAAAGATTATCGGGTCCTGCAGCATTTGAGCTGGAAACAGCGGAAAGTGACTGCATAACTTCCACTGAGCTTGTAAAAGTTGGAGTTAAGAAAGAGGATAGGGGTAAAACAAAATCAGTGTTTTCTTGGGTTTCATCAGGAGAAGATAAAAAAGATTCATTTAATGAATTAATATCATGGATAAAGGGAAGTACCTTCCTGTCTTTGATACACAAACCTTTGAGCATACCCCATAATTGACGACTGTTATTCGTTCTAAAAATTGATTTCTCCATCAGATTAACGATTTGTCCACGCGTTTTAACATATCTCGGCTAATGCTCGCACGTAGGTGACGCTCAACAGAGAAATTTTTTGCAGCAGATTTCCAAATCAGCAATTGCGATTTTCTCCGTAATCTATAATGATAATATAAAGCATATACATAAGGCTAACAAAAGATTAAAGTTTTCGAGTTCGAACAATAATCTGCCTTAGGAACTTGAGTAAGAAACACTGGTTTTTGAATTTTTCTGAGGAATTATCTCTCTACCTTGAAAGACAACCCAAATTTTGATACGATTTACACGACATGAGTTTCCCTGTTCTTCTTTTTTTATTTTATATACCTCATAACTCCATCCTATGGTTATTGTTAAGCTAAATGCTTTTTAGACCATTACAACTTTGAATCACTTTGAATCACCCCAGGGTTATTAATACTAAGTATTAAAAATTCGGTATATTCGTAATTGGATTTGGGAGTCGCATTCTCTCCCACAGCGCTCACAGCTATGGGCACTAGTGGGTCGATTGTCGTCAGTTGCACGATGGCGACGTGATCTACGTTCAACAGCTAAAATCTGTATCTGCGCTACTACAGTTTAGACATAACGCCCTACACAGTGCTTCGGAATTGAGCGGCCCAGAGCAAGTTCTTTCCAACATCAGTGGTCAATATGAAGATTTTTCATAACTCAATTCGCAAACGTCTTTGTATCTCAAGTGAGGTCTTCCCAGAGATTTACTTCTAGACTGACCATAAAGTTGAACTTTTGTAATACCGGCACTTTTAATTCTATTCTTATGACCAAGCCATGACCATGTCGCTGTCGTGGCAGAGTTAACATGCTTTGTAGACCAGTTTGAGAAAGCACTCCTGCATTATTTAATTTGTCAATTTACGATATGTTCAAGATACGGCAGGTACTTCTAAATAGAAATAATTCGTGTCTTGGTCCAAGTATCACTACCATACAGTAAAGCATTCAGTACGCACTGTATAACTTAATCATTGGTTCCAGAGCCAGCTTGGGTTTGCACCAGACACAATCAGCTAATAGGGACAAACGAACAGCTGCTCTGGTATCCCGCTCACCTATATTCAAGTGTAGCGAGAGGTTATCCGCAATTATTGAACCAGGATATCTGAAATGATATGCCCGTTCAAACTGACAGTTTTGAACATTGATGATAGGAAGTGATACAGTTGCTTTACCAATGATTAGGTTTTTCTCATGCTGATTGTCAGCTTAAATTCTTTGCATCCCGACGAAAAGCAGCTGCGTTTGTGAGTGAGCAACAATAACTGCATTGTCGGCAGCGGCAGGTCACTGATTGGCACATTCGATACCTTCCTTTGTGATCGCAAGCGGTGCAGGTTGAAATCCTACCATCACATAGCCTGCGTAGATAAATACCTTTTTTCACCTTGAAAGTGTGCTTAAACAGAAGAGCAAGGTAAATACCGAACAATTTTGGAACTGGAACACACCCATGTTTGACGCCTCGGAGAATTTCAAAGGCTTCTTTTCTGCAAACATTAAAATTGGAACGAGCACTTCTTGCTAGATTCGAAATAAATAATTTCGGGCAGTTTTGGAGAGCAGCCTATAGGATTAAGCAATTTGAAAAGATGATCCCTGCTGATGTAGTCAAATGCGTTCTTTAGATAAAAAAGCTTATACCGGCATACGCTATCCACCACACTTTTCTTGAAGTTGTCTTACAGAGAAAATCATATCTACCGTTGATTTCCCTCCGCGGAAGCCACATCGTGATTTTGAGTAAACAATATCAGTTAAAACGCTTAGCCGGATCTGTAAATCTTCAGCAAACAATTTGTCTACAACTTTCAGAAAGAGATTCCTCTGTAACACTTGAGTCGCCACTATAACCCTTATCTTTGTGTCACGCATCTCTTATGGGACACGCTACTTATGCCAGCACTAAAGAGTCAATCGATGAAGTAGCTGTATTACAGCTGCTTTGTAGTATTTCATGAGCTCAGTTGAAATTCGATCAACACCAGGTGACTTTCCACTCACTAAGTGCTCGATTGCTCTCTTGAACTCAACAAGCTTAGGGCGAGTATTTAAATGTTCAATGGTTGTTAATGGTTCAACAATTTCAATTGCATACGGTAAAACCGTGATGTCACTGGAGTAGATTGAAGTAAGTTGCTCGACCCATCTTTCCAGCTTCTAAATTTCATCGACAATCGGGTTTTCAGAAGATGATTTAATGAGAGCTGCTTAAAGAATTTTATGTACCGATTGCTGTTTAGATCCCATCTTGTTATACAATCAAAATTACCAGTATTTGCAGTTTTTTTGGAAACCGAGGATAATTTTTGTCGAATAATCGTTTGCACACCGATTAATTGTCTGCTGGAGCTTATTTCTAGTCGCTCTGAGACGTCGTAAGTTGTAATCTGTTGGTGTTATTTTTACCTTCATGAAGGGTGATCCTTTCTTATCCAATACCTACTCACCTTGAGAATATTTGCTTCGTACCAGTTGCGAGTTTGAACTATCTTTAGACTATGTGGGAAAAGCGACACGACTTAAGCAGTTTCCAACCGATTCCCAGTTCACAGAAGCGGAACCTGGTGTTGAGCTCGGTTTTGGAAGGTTGTTCTAATCGGACAGTAGGAATAGATTCACACATAAGATTGACTTCAATGATTGACTTACCAGTCGATTTGGATCAGTGAAATCTAGTCTGATTAAGCACCCTTTCTACACATGCAAGTCGATGGTCAGTGTTGCAGTCTGCGTTTTGGAATGATCTTGTGAGAAGAATGCTTTTCATGTTAACATGCTTAATGAGCATAAGATCAATGTGATGTTTCCCAGAAACTTTATGCTGTGTTTTTGAACACAAAGCTTGAGCTTCTTGCATAGTTCTAAAAGATGTCCATTCTAATTTGTTCTACCTACTGCAAACTTTCCTACGCAGTTAGTCCTAATTCCCTATATATGTACAAACAGTGCCATTATAATTAACAAATAGCAATACACCGTTTCTCATAGGTACGTTTTATGAAAAAGTCCTTTTTAAGAGCGAGCCGGCGCATAGGCATTGACCAATGTAATGGTACCAGTTGTGTGCATCAAAATTAGAATCCAAATTTGTTTTCCTCCTTTAGCTGCTTCGTTTTGCTGTATTTAGTAAGCTGTTTCGCAAGGCCAACCCAACACCATGCAGCCGAGGCTGCTCAGAGTCACTGCCTTTCCAAAAAGTGTGTAATATCCTTCTGTCAGCATACTAATGTCTGGTAACCGCGTCTTTTGCTGGACAGCCACGTCGAAATTCAGCCTTCTTAGCTCAAAGTCAATAACAGCTGATTTTCTTACGCCTTTGATTTTTGAGACGTCGTCATGAAATCCAAGGATCATGGAATGGACGTTCGAGGTTCCTAGTTTCTGAGCCGATCTGTGTTTGTTAGCAATTAGTTTTGCTGGTTTGGGAAAAATTCTGTCTGCTTTTCGGTTGATTCCTATTCCCCATGAATCCGATGAGGATAGCAGACAGTGGAAAAACGACAAATAAACGACGAGAGACTGTCCTACTTGAGGCGACCGGAAGCCGTTCATTGAGAGCCGTATATCTGTCACAGTCGAAACCAGCCCCAGACGCTCAGCTGGCAGGACGGAGTTGAATATAACATTGGGATGCTCAACGGGATTCCGGTTCCGCATATTGCATAGGAGTTGACTCCAGAGGCTTTTTCATAATTAGAGTTGTGAGATAAGTGTATTCCTATTATTATTAATAATATGGTAATCAATTCAACGTATAGTTCACACTTCGGTGAAACTGAGTAGTTGCCGGCATGAGTTATTGTATCATACATATATGTACATACAAATCTGGAAAAAAGGAAATACACAATATACAGTGTGTCTACATTTGCATCACATCCCCATACAAGATTTTCAAGTCAAAATAATTTAATTTCTTATTTACACTGCAAGTTGTATATGTCACGGTCGAACAGGCAAAGAATTAGTTCGAGATATTGAACAAACTAAATGGACGAACATAGCTTGAAAGAATCAAGTCTAATCTTTTCGACGAAGATAGAAGATATCGCGTTCAGATTTCGAATATAATTCACACTGATGGCATGCTGATGACAGCGGTTAAACGAATACCAAAATTCAAACTTTATACTACTTATCAGTGTGCAATTTTAAAGAATTTATCGCTTTGTTTATTTATTTAACTCTCACTCGGAGATCGTGAAGAATTTTAATAATAAGCGGGATCAGCATTAACAATTTTAAACTTTTTTAATTTCAAAATATTCACATACAGTCTTGGAATTAAATTTAGATTTTCCACTGCTTATATTATCACATGTGAATCGAAACATTGAGTGAAATAGCGACAAATCCAGAGATTTTTGAATGTCGATTACTCAAACTCACACCGGATGTCCTCTGGTTAAGTCATCGTCAGATTTGTGATCACCTAAAAGTATATATTGTTCGAATGCTTGACCATGAATCATTTTGTGATTCTCTATTTGAACATCGTGGTTCTTTCTGAAGAACATTAGTTGACAGTGACCGCCAGTAAACCTTTTATGTACCACTACACCACTGTTTCAAGTCTCGCTGAACATGATCTTACTGTCTCCACCTGATGACGGTAAACATTCGAAAACCGATAGTGGTGTTAAATGGCTGGGAATATGAGCACCAAGAAAAGAAATACTTTTTATACGTTGTTGTTGTTGTTCGCCATCAGTCGATGTGGACAAGTTGTGAACATCACAAGCGCATAATGGTTTCATGCGGCACAGCTTTTAGAATGACTAAACATTCTAATTCGGGACTGACAATCTCTCACGCAGCGCTCACACCGATAGGCTGCACTCAGTCTATTGGTGTTCGTTGCATGCAGGGGGTGTGATCTACGTTGAAAAGCCAAGAGTTGCATCTGCTCTTCCTAGATTTATAACGCACAGCGACTTCCGGTCTCATTATTTCGAGCTATTGATTATCAGAATATACTGTTCTTGTGCTCACACCAAAATGTAATTATTATACATTGTTGGAATCCCCTCGAACTCAGCTTTCAAAATTTTTCCACAGTCGTAGCGGTATTCAATAATACGAGCAAAGTCTGATGTTTCGTATTTTCCAATATTGGATCTACGCGTCAACACTGTTAATTCTCTTCAACTCCTTACCGGAAAGATCTGATTCTTTGCCAAAAAGGGGTAAGCCCTAAGGTGAGGTATGACACGTCAAGATTCAAGATTTAAGATTCAAGAATTTATGGTCACAAAAAGCACATAGCTTCACAATTACCATGTCATAGTAAATATACGTTCAGGAAATAGGTATAAAATAAACATGTAATGTCAAGTATAGTCAAGTTGTATAGTTACCATGAGTCAATACGCAGGTGTCGTCAAATCGTTATGCAACAAATAACTATCCAAATTTCGAATAAACGTTCCGATGCTGGGAGAGATGACAAGAGTTTCGGGGAGGGAATTCCAAAGGAAACAGACACGTACACAATAAAAATATCGGCGACAGCTGATACGGGAGTGGGGAATTTGCAGTGTCGCTGAGTGGCTGCGTGTATGACGTGACTCACGGTATTCGAATAAATGTTTTAAGGGATGATGTGGGGTATTTAATATTTTATATGTTAGTATCACATCGCTTCGAAGGCTTCTTTGAAGGGGAGTGGGGAGCCTCAGTTTTTGCAATCGTTCCTCGTACGTTAGTTTCCGGAAACCTCTTACGAGTTTGGTTGCGCGATGGTATATTTTGTCAAGCAATATTATATCCTTTTTTAACCACGGAGTCCAAGCTTGTGATGCATGTTCCATGGTTGGAATTATATAGGCGTTCATGATGGTGGGCAACGTTCCAGGCGAGAAGGTTCTGAAAATCCGTCGCAGCATACCTAGAAGCTTGGAAGCACGCTTGTAGATAACCTCACAATGCAGGCTGTTCTTCAGGCTGCCGCATACCCAGACTCCAAGATCCCTTTCCGATTCGGTCCAGCTCAAAATCATCTGTCCAAAGTGATATTGGTACTGGAATGGCTTACCAATTTGCAACACCTTGCATTTTTGGATATTGAATGGCAAATTATTCCGTACCGACCATTCGTGTAGAGCATCTAGATCACGTTGCAGCTGTACACAGTCCGCAATGGTTTTTATCCGGGTCCAAAGTTTAATGTCATCAGCGAAAAGAATCACCTTGCATGCGAGCGTCTCCGGTAAGTCGTTGATGTAAGCCAAAAAAAGTACTGGCCCGAGGACTGAACCTTGCGGTACGCCACTAGAGGCATCAATAGCCTGTGATAGTACCCCGTTGATTCGAACGATCGCCTTACGCCCACTGAGGTAACTTTCAAGCCATATGATTAGCTGTCCGCTGATACCCATCTGCTTCAGCTTTTGTATTAGTCGAAAGTGATCAACTCGGTCAAAAGCTTTAGACATGTCCAGATAACAAGCGTGGATGCTAGCTCCTTCGTAAACCGCTTGGGTCCAGTCATTTAAAACCGTCAACAGGTTTGTCAAGCATGAGCGAGATCTACGAAAACCATGCTGCGCTACAGATGGCATATTTTGTGATTCCACGTGATGAACTATATTTTCTGTCACTATACGCTCTAGAACTTTGGATATCACAGGAAGTAGGGTGACAGGACGGTAGTTTGCCGGATCTGAACGTCTACCGCCTTTGTAGATAGGTGAAATTACCCCTGTCTTCCACTCTGTTGGCACCACTCCTTCAATTAGAGAATGTTTAAACAATTCACACAAAGGTTCACACAGCTGCTGTTCGCAGGATTTTAGTATAGTCGGAGTGATTCCATCCGCTCCAGGGGATTTCCTAGGGTTCATTCGACACAAATGTCGTTGTATAATCACTGGATTTATCTCGATCTCAGTCAGCTGTTGCGTCACTGTTGATGGCGGTAATTCTTCAGTCGATCGAATCGCTAACGGACTAAATACTTTAGCATAAAATTGAGCGAGAGCATCAGCTGTTTCCTTTGCTGAGACTGTTAAGCCATCGTCAGTAAGAACAGGAAACACCCCTGGTTTCACGCTCGATCGAGCATTGACAATCCGATAAAGCAATTTAGGATTTCCTTCCATTTTCCAAGATAGAAAGCGATGGTAATTTTGCTTGTCTTCTTTGATGGGAGTGTTTACTTTGTTGCGAATTCCGCAAAATTGTTGCCACGACGCATCAGTCTTGGTATTTCTGTGTTGAAACCAAGCAGAGTTCCTTTGCCCGATCCATTTTTTCGTGCGACTACGAAGCTTAAAGCGAAAGTCGCTTAACCCTCGTTCATTAACAAATCGCGAATTTTGATATATGTTTGACTGAAGTCTTTCTGTGATTGCGGTGCAATGTGTTTTTATGTTGAGATAATCAAGCACTCGCCAATTTACTAACCCAAGCGCGTCACGTAAACTCACGTAGTCGATCCTTCTGAATAGTTTTGTTGTTTCTGATAGTTTCTGCAGTTCGGCGAACAAGGTATTCGGTATGTGTCGACGACTACATAATTTTGGAAATAAATGGGCAATAAATGGCCACTGTTTACGATCGCGCTCTTTTATTTCTTAAACCGCAGTGGCTCTTGTATTTTCTGATACGTCGATCAGAATAACACTACTTGATGCTTCTTAATGCAGACAATTCGGTGTTCGTTGTTATTTCCTACCAAGGTATGTCAGCATTTATACGGTGGTGTGAGTCACCTTGTGCTCGGAGCAAATACGAATTCGGTAGGACATATTCCATGACTTATTCGTTGGCAAAAGTGATACTAAGCAAACGTCGTTTGTCTTGATTGGGGAACTTCGGATGACGAGCGAGCCGATTGCAAGTGGCGAACCAATTTTTAAGGTCATGATTTTTCCTTGCTTGAAAGATCGTAGATACTGACTCAGGAATATTGGCGCTGATTATGCTTAAAGTCTTTCCTTGCTTTATAGAGTTGTTTGGCTCCTAATGATGTGAGACAGTTTTGCTCAGAACTTCCTCTTTTGCGTGAAATGTAGGCGTCAGTGCTCCCGTCAAACACTTAACTACGTTAGTCACCATCTGGGCAAATGTTGGCTTGTTAGAGTGTGATCCATGCAATTGGGCTCTTTGATAGTATCCTCTGAGTCTTAAATAAATAGTACATTATTGTCCTTTTTATCAGTTCAGTCAAAATTAATGAATTCCTGATTCCGGTCCATTTAAATACGTTTCAATTTCATCGTCAGCAATGTCAGAGAATGTCACTGTCGGTCTGGCCTTGCATGCCTGGCAGACGTAACGAACACTGGGACAAATATCTCTATTAATGATCGATTCCAAATCCGAGGTCAGCGATTTGTCACATTTTGCATGCACTTATTTGACAAGAAAGAGTAACACGTGTCAGACCTCGCCTTAAGACCGCCTTTTGATAAACCGTACACATGCGCCCGATGTTTTTTTTTTTTTTTTTTCTGGGACATCAGTTCAGGGTTGTGAGCAGCACTGTTCATAGGTGTGTGCACAAGCCCGTCGAGCGATCGATGATGAATATCGTGAGCGCGACAAAAAATGCGGTGATCACGAATAAGAGCGAAATCAGAATTGAATCTGGCGATACGCTTCTGTAGCTGATCACAAGATGTTGAAAAATATAGCCAGTCGAGGGCGAAGAATAAGATCTTTCCGATGACGTTAATCCTTTTGTGGACTTGAAGATCATTAACAGAGTTGACGCGTAGATCTAATATGGGAAAATCACGAAATATCCGAATTTGCTCGTATTATCGATTATATATATATATATATATATATGTTGGTGTGAGTGCAAGAATAGTATATCCTGATAATCAGTAGCTCGAAGTAATGCGACCGGAAGGCGCTATGCATTATAAATCTAGGAAGAGCAAACGCACCTCTTGGCTGCTGAACGGACGACGATCGGACGAGTACAGACTATCTCTGTGCGCAGCATGAAAACATAATGCGCTTGGAATGTTCACCCCTTGCCCACATCGATTGATGGCGGATAGCAACAACAACTTATAAAAAGTATTTCTTTTCATGGTTCTCATATCCCATCCAATAAACACCACTACCGGTTTCTTACTGTTTTCCGTCATCAGGCGGAGAGAGTAAAATCAGGTTCAGTGAGACTTGAAACATTGGTATAGTGGCACACAAAATCTATACAGGTATGCAACTGTTAAATAGGGTTCTTAGAAAGAACCACGATGTTCCAATACAGAATCACAAAGTGATTCTTGGTCAAGCACTCGAGACGCTAATAGATCCGGTGTGATGACATCCGCCATTTGGGTTTTTTCTTACAGTCAGTTTGAGTAATTGACTTTCGAAAATCTCTGGATTTATGATATTTCGCACAATGTTTCGATACACATGTGATAATATAAGCCGTGGAAAATTTAAATTTAATTCCAAGATTTTAGGTAAAGATTTTAAAATAAAGAAAAAATTATAATTTATAATGCTGATCCCGTTTATTATTAAAATAGTTCACGATTTTCGAGCGAGAATTGCGTAAATAAATAATGCTAAATTCGTTAAAATTGCTCTCTAATAAGTAGTATAAATTTTGAATTTTGTTATTCGGAACTCTCAGCTCAAGCTGTTTCCTGTTGTAAGGATTATTCGTTTATCCACCGTAATCAGCATGCTATCAGTGTGAATTATATTTGAAATCTAAAAGTGATATCTTCTATCCTCGTCGAAAAGATTAGATTCGATTCATACAACGTAAATTCTTTCATTTAGATTGTTCAATATCTCGAACTAATTCTTTGCTTGACATATACAACTTGCACAGTAAATAAGAAAAAACCCATCTCTCGTTTGCGTCAACATTATTTCTAATAGTAAATTCGCGTAACAATGGCAGAAATTAAATTTGTTTGTCTTGAAAATCTTGCATGGGGATGTGATGCAAATTTAGACACACTATATATTGTGTATTTCCTTCTTCTGTATGTACATATATGTGTGATGCAAGAACTCATGCCCGGAACCACTCAGTTTCACAGAAATGTGAACTATACATGAAATTGATTACCGTATTAATATTATTATTATTATTAGGATTAGCTCCATCATAACTCCACTACCTTGTGGATATATCCAATAATGGAAAAGCCTCTAGCAGTCAACTTCGAGGAAATATCCGGAACCGGAATCCCGCTGAGCAGTCCAATGTTATATTCAACTTCGTCCTGGCAGCTAAGCGTCTGGGGCTTGTTTTGACTGTGACAGAGATAAACGGGTCTTATTGAACGGCTTCCGATCGCCTCCAGCAGGGCAGCATTTCGTCGTTTATTTATCGTCTTTACACGGTCTGCTATCCTCATCGGATTCATGGGGAATAGGAATCAACCGAAAAGCAGACTGTATTTTTCCCACACCAGCAAAAGTAATTGCTAACAAACACAGTTCGGCTCAGAAACTAGGAACCTCAAACGTCCATTCCATGCTCCTTGGATTTCATGACGACGTCTCAAAAATCAAAGGCGTAAGAAAATCAGCTGTTATTGACTTTGAGCTAAGAAGGCTGAATTTCGACGTGGCTTTCCAGCAAAAGACGCGGTTACCAGACATTGTATGCTGACAGAAGGATATTACACACTTTTTGGAAAGGCAGTGACTCTGAGCAGCCTCGGCTGCATGGTGTTGGGTTGGCCTTGCTAAACTGACTACTAAATAAAGCAAAACAAGCAGCTACCTGAAGAAAACGGATTTGGACACTAACTTTGAAATACACTTCTGGTACCTTGCATTGGTCAATACCAATGCTCAGACTCTATCTTAAAAGGGACTCTAATAATATACCCTAGACCCTAATAAAAGAGAAACTGAGAAACTGTGTACTGGTATTTGGTAATTTTCATGGCACAATTGGTACACATATCGAAAATTAGGCCTAACTGCGTAGGAAAGTTTGCAGTAGGTAGAACAAATTAGAATGGACAACGTCTCTTAGAACTATGCAAGTAGATCAAGCTTTGTGTCTAAAAACACAGCATAAAGATTCTGGGAATCATCACCTTGATCATATACTCATTAGTCATGTTAATATGAAAACCATACTTCTCACCAGATCATTCCGAAACGCAGACTGCGACACTGACCATTGACTCTCATGTGTAAAACGGAAGCTTCACCAGACTAGAGTTCACCGAACCAAATCGACTGGTAAGTCAATCATTGAAGTAAATCTTATGTGTGAACCTATTCCTACTGTCCGATTAGAACAACCTTCCAAAACCGAGCTCAACACCAGGTTCAGCTTCTGTAAACTGGGAATCGGTTGGAAACTGCTTAAGTCGTGTCGCTTTTCCCACATAGTCTAAAGATAGTTCAAACTCGCAACTGGTAAGAAGCAAATGTTCTCAAGGTGAGTACAGTTTTACTCATAGATTTATTCATAGATTATATGCAGGTAAAAAGCTATGCTTTACAAGACCCACAAAAATGTACATTGGGTCGGATGTTAAAAAATATTAAAATATTGTTAGGTTGTTTTCAAACAAAAAAACTTACTTCCCCATGTGGATATCTAGTGATTTCTTGAAAAGTTCAACAGTTCCAGATTGTACCACATGAGTAGGTAAACTGTTCCACAGTTGCACATTGCGAACGGAAAATGTCCAAATGAATATTAGTGCTCCTCGTTTTCGTCTGTATTCAGCCGAATGCAAATTCAATAATTTAAGTCGCGTTTCGTATGGATAATTTGATAGTCCCAGGACGAGTTTTGTCGCTCTGCGCTTTGGAGTTTTTAATAGCAGAATATCTTTTTTCAACCAAGGATCCCATGCTGGTATTGCGTATTCAACATGAGGACGGATGTATGTTGAAATCAATTTGCAGGCAATATTGGGGTCAAACGAACCTAGGACTCTTCTAAGGAGACCCAAGTTGTTTTCAGCTTTTCAGTCGACATTGAATTGAGTTTCCTAAGTCTGATTAGATAATCACACCTAAATCTTTTTCGGTGGAAGCGGGTTTAATAACAGTGCGACCAAGATAATATTCTTTGCTGGACTTGCTGTTGAGAGACAATAGGCTGCATTTCGAAGCATTCAGGGGCATTTCGTTGTCTAAGGACCAAGTGTGAATCATATCGAGATCCCGTTGCAGGTTCTGCGTGTCGTCAGTAGATTTTATCTTGCGCCAAAGCTTTGCGTCATCAGCAAAAATAAGCACGGAGGACTGTAATAGAGTAGACAAGTCGTTTATATAAATTAAAAACAAAAGCGGTCCGAGGACTGATCCTTGTGGGACACCACGGGCAACTATAATCGACTCGGATAGTTCGTTTTGACTCTCACGTACATCTCACGAGATGTCAACCATTCTTTAATCCATGCATGGAGTTTACCCTGTACTCCGTAGGTGAGTAGTTTTGACGAAAGTATTTCGTGATTCACACGACTGAAGGCTTTTGAGAAATCGATATAAATTACGTCCATGGAGTTGCCGGCATCCAGTAGCTCAGACCAAGTTTCTTTTGGTAATAGCTAGTTTTTCAGGCAGGATCGTTTTTTTCCTGAAGCCATGCTGGGCCTCGGAGATTAAATTATTAATCTCAAAGCGATTCTGTAAGGCATCAGCTATTATGGACTCCATTACTTTTGATAGCACTGGTAAAAACGCTATCGGGTGGTAGTTTAGAAGATCATTTCTTTTGCCATCCTTGTAGATGGGAATAATCAGGGCAGTTTTCCAAGTTTCTGGTACAATGCTCTGCTCGAACATCATCGTAAATACGCCAGATGTCAGTAGATTGTGCAAAATGTTTGCGTGTATATTTTCTATACCGGGTGAGCCTGTTCTCTTCATCGTCATTAATTTTGATTGAACAACTTTGGGGGGAACTCCACTCCGTGAAGAATTGGCAGGCTGCAGCTGTCAGAGTTCAAGGGCTGTCTATGGCTCGACACTTGTGAGATAACTGATGCGAATTGTTGTCTGAAAACGTTAGCGCAATCTTCAAATGACGTATCTATTCCAGTACCAGAGACCAGTGGCGATAATCCCATTTTAACATTCCGGAGGTCGTTGACGTGTTTATACAATGCTTTGGGATTTATAATGAATTTTTCGACAAGACTGATTTGGTAATCTTTTCTGTCATTTCGAATGAGGCAGACACAATTATTTCGGAATAACGTATAGTAGCACCAAGTTATCCCAGACGGATCGTCCAAGTATTTAAACCAGGCATTGTCACTCTTACACATCCATTTCCGAGTACTGCTTCTGAGAGGCTTTTTCGGACGCTGTTTGCTGGATATTATTTTCACCTGCGATGATAAGTCAATGATAATACGAAGTTGGCTGTAAAATATTTCCCAGATTTCCTTAGCTGATTTGAGTTCGAGGGAATCCCATCGATTTTCAGTAGTAAGAGCTCGAAGCAAGTCATAGTTCACAGTTGTATGCGTTCGTTGAGTATTTCCTGCTGGTTCGTATTGATAAGTATAATCAAATGTCATGACAACATGATCACTCAATCCGAGTGGAGCTGTAAAGGAAACAGATTCTATCATGAGTTCGTCGTTTGTAAGTATGAGGTCCAGGCTAGATATGATTTGTTCAGATCGAAATCGGGTTGGTTTTTGCACATGCTTGTAAAGAGGGGTGTAAGTCATAATATCTTGAAGAAAGCTTTTGAATGAATCGTCACCTGTAATGTGTATGCAGCACTGTATAAGGCTTAATTTCTACACTGGAGTAGAGCAGATACACATTTTAGCTGTTGAACGTAGATCACGTCGTCATCGTGCAACTGACGACAATCGACCCACTAGTGCCCATAGCTGTGAGCGCTGTGGGAGAGAATGCGACTCCCAAATCCAGTTATAAATATACCGAATTTTCAATAATTAGTATTAATAAACCTGGGGTGGAGAGATAATTCCTCAGAAAAATAAAAAACTGTGTTTCTTGGTCAATTTTACAAGGCAGTTTATTGTTCAAACTCAAAAACTGTAATGTTTTGTTAGCCTTATGTATTTGCTTTATATTATCATTAAAGATTAAGGAGAAAACCGCAATTGCTGACTTGGAAATCTGCTGCAAAGTTATTTGCATTTTTTGCTGCAAAGTAATTGCTCTGTTGAGCGTCACCTACGAGATATGTTGAGACGCGTGGACAAATCTTTATTCTAATGTAGATAGTGTGGATATAACGCTTTTGATTGAGGTCTGCTGAAAATTCCGAATTCAACCTAAAACTTGCTGTGATTAAGATACAATTACAGTTTTTTATATCTTTTCTTAGTAGTGTAATCATCTGAGCAGAGCAAGAATCGTGTGTAAAATTTGAATTGCATACCACGCGTATTGATTAGGTGTTGGTCGGAGTGAGCAATTCACAACAAAATCTTTGGTTCAACTTTGTATCCATTTTTGTCTAAAAATATTTTACAAAATAGATATCGATCGGAACGTTCTCTTCACTAGATCAATGTTAAAATTTTTCACAGTTTCGAAGAAACGGTGGTTGCCGTACACAAACACACATACTCACACTCAAGTGCAGCTGAGCACAACCGCAATTGCAGAATCGTTTACAAAGTTTGTACTAATTTATAATTGTTCAACCTCTTAGCTGTGCGCTCAATAGCTGAAGTATTTTACCAGTGTGTGCTCATCCATACAAGTGTCCTTGAAATTCCACGAGATAATCAAGCGTACATAAACACCGAGGCAAATCCAGAAAATAGTCGGACGATTTTAAAATGTTCAATAGAGCGGTAGTGCCAACAGTTTTGATTTTAGCCGTTATCTGCGGCATTATATGTTTAACAGGTACGTTGTGGTCCTTGACAAATATCAAT
Source organism: Atriophallophorus winterbourni (assembly GCA_013407085.1). Lineage (NCBI taxonomy): Eukaryota > Metazoa > Platyhelminthes > Trematoda > Plagiorchiida > Microphallidae > Atriophallophorus > Atriophallophorus winterbourni. The sequence continues at coordinate 19,832 of JACCGJ010022846.1, forward strand.
TGGGTCGTCTACATTACACCACATGATGGGATATACGGCAACAAAGACCGAATTCGCGGGTTGACAAAGGAATGCACGAAAAACGATCAAGGTAACTGATTCATGTTTCCCGTAATTCTTAACAAATTAAATTTATTATTGAAACCCACTATTATGTAGCGTTCCTAGAGCGAAACATACTACTCACATACAGAATAACAATGTGCTTCTGGTGAGACGCCTAAAATTATGAATAAGTTGTGTTACCTTGCACATACACTGCACAAACAATTACTGGATGTTCAGAGTCATCGTGTAAAAAAGGGAAAACATCTCTATATTATGATGCTCACATCTTTCTCATTAGTACTCCAAAACCGTTTTGCGGCAAAGTTCACTTGGCCTTGAAACAGTGGATAACTCATATTACATTTTGATCTTATCAACCGTAGATTTAATACACAATCCAACCAGGAACATGGTTTAACTATATGGATGTATTCGAAGTTCGCCCAAGTTCAAGACACACTAAATCTAATCTTAATGTCTCCACTTGGTTCGGACAAACAGCCAGAAACCTGTTATGTCATGTAACCAAGACGGGTGCGCTACAGAAAATATTCATCATTTTAAAACGATATGAGTCCTGGGTCGGGAATTTCTTCGTGTTTCTTTATTTTAACATCCTGATTCTCCATTCAACAGAGACTTTGAAGAAACCTTTGTCTACCACTTTATCACTGCTTTGGGTTCAATGAACCTACCCCCAGTGGATTAGGGTAAATAACCAGGAAGTGTAAGCGCGGGGGTTGTGTGCGGCAAAATCCGTTGATTTTTTGAAGAGATCAATTGTTCAAATGCCCATAGTGTTTCTTTAAGTGAAACTTGTAACACCTAAAATCCGAAGACGCTTTTTTAATTTTGGTAATAAATCAAAGTACGTAAGGATACAATATTATCATGATTTAAATTATCGATTTTTAATAGATTGTGATCCTGTGATTTTTATTTCTGCCAGTTTGAACAGTATTTGCCAAAAAAATTGCGCTTGGTAACTAACATAGGAATTTACTTTATGTGGTCACCGTCGATCTGATCGGCTCTTTATCTGGACAAGTCACCGAGAGGAATCAAATATAGAAGAAAACGAAGAACACTAAGTACACGACGTTATTTGTGTTAACGAATTTTCAGGATTTACATTAATTGCACCACAAAATTTAGAAAGAAAGATGAAAATAGTAATTAAATTATATGGCTCTTTTAAGAGATTTGTTAAAATGCATCCAGTTTGATTATAATGGTTAGTACAAGCATAGGCTTGGAATAATTCTTTGAAAACTTGATGTTTAACGTTTTTAAAACCCTGATTAACCAAATTGAATAATAATCGCATATCGGGAAGAAACATTTCGAACGTCCTTCTTAAAGATGTTTAGAACATCTATACATTGATCAAGATCCTAATTTTTTGATTGAAAATGACTCTTTACAAAGGTAGATCAAAATACGGCTAAGCAAAATTAGTTAGTCACAAAAAGTAAACATCATGAATGAATTAAAGCAGAATAATGTTTTTTCAGTATATGGGAGAAACATCAAGATAATTCTGCACGCAGTAGCTAAATTTATTGAGAGAATACCGAAGAAAACGGTTCAAATGTGGAAGCATTTCGGAATGTCGGATATTCGGTATATGACCTTGATTTTGTGGCTTTCAGGTATTCAGCACCCGAAAAAGCCTATCCAGAGGATTAGTTATGGACTTTGATAAATTGTATGTAAGATTTCCTCTCTCATACAAATTTATGTGAATGTCCCTAGACACAATCGTCTAAGTTGCTTAATGTATGATAGATTTCCAAAAACGACGTCAATTTGAGACAGTTGATCTTATAATCTATCTCGACACCGGGATGAACAGTATTCGACAAGTCCCTCATTAAAAGGAAGCAACCAGTGAAAATGCTGTAAATACCATGCGTATCAAGCCTAGCCGACGAAATTGGGCCTTCCATATAAGTCTTCACAGTGCTGTCAGTTTTATACTAATCGAGACATTCGCGACGAGATTTGGGTAAGTAAATGAGAAACTTTCATGGTGGATGCGAAGTTAAAAATTGCCAGTCAGAGTTAGAATTCAAAGACACGGTTCAATATAGTTGTTACAATGAACCACAATGTACAATTCCAAGGTGGATTTGAGCAACACGTTACTAATTCGTGATTCGTATTTTTATAACAAAATTGGATGGATATTTCATATTTCTCCAGATAAATGCATTGATTTGGAAAGCTACGATTCGGTGAAGAACCCGAATGAAAGGGAACAAGAAATCTTCTGTAAGTTGATTCGTTTAAACCGACCTCGCTTGCATTAAATTCACAATCACATCTGAATACTAAAAAGAAAATAAATTGTGGGATGTTGGACGACGAGGAATGTTGGACTTACATGCTAGTAGATGGAAAAAATCCAGACCAGGAATGAACGATTCGGTTGTAACTCCAAATGCTAACCATCGAATATCCGTAGATCCGTTTTTCCTACCGTAACGATTGCACACATCCCTGGAATTGAGAGACGCTTGTTCAATCCTAACAGACACAACATTGTTTTAGTGAAGTTTTTAAGCTCATTTCATACAGTAATTAACGTGTTCGAATTCCTTAACCCTCTATTTTCCTAAGCACCGCAGTTTTGCCATAATAAGATAAACGCATGTCAAATGCGCGCTGATGAACAGAAACACCATACTGGTCGTAGAGTGTGTTTGCGTCGAAATTAGCTTTTTGGGTCAACGGTAATTCTTTTTCCAAGCCCGTCTGCAAAACGGGTAAGTAGGGTTGTGAGAAATTAACTTTTGGTAGCGTCAACATCAGTGGATGATACACAATTCATACACGAATCAGATCTTCTAACTTGATCTAGTGGTTAGATGTGAAAATGCGGTATAATACACAGTCAATGGTAGCATGCTCTTACGAATAATCAATTCCAACCCGTCCCATATGTAAACAATAAGTATCGACCGCTTTCTAGCCGATACAACCCCACAAAAATGCGTAATGTGCTAGCATAACATGACATATCTATCATGAAAATAAAGTTCGCAATGAATCGGTTATAGCACGTTATTGGGAACGTTTCGCTTCTGAAAACAGAAGCTGTTCACACCCGTACACATAATAAATAATTAGGGATGAACACAGCAATTTGGGGGTGTGATCAATTATCTTGATCTCCCCTGTATAGCTTAAAGATCTCAGGATTGGTCAAGAAGATGCCATTTAAACCTCAACACTGTTCGTACCGACACACTTGGTCTGACGAAGCTTCTGTGTTCAGAAGCGAAACGTTTCCAAAAACTTGCTATAACCGATTCCTTGCAAACTTTATTTTCATGATTATGGACTCCCGATCGGTTTCGAATATTTTCAATACCTTGATGACATTTCAATGTTTTCAATCGACGCTATTCCGTATCCATGTTTCAGCGATTAGGGCGAAGACTGTCGGATTGACAACTGCGGCGGCGGTTCTCACCGCGATTTGCTACGTGGTTGGAGGAATACTGTTTGTGGTGTTCCGGAAGAAGGACAGAGCTCGACAACTGATGCTGCTTATTGTCGGTATCTGTATTTGGTGTACAGGTAAGCGATTTTCAAAAAGAATTGCCATGAAATTCGATGGACGTCATTTGGGAGGAAGTGATACATTTTCTGTTTGGAGGTTATGGGTTCTTAGCTGTATGCCTAAATGAAATCGTCAACGAGAACTATCCGTATTGAACCACAAAACAAGCTTTCAGTTCCTAATATTGAACATTTTGATACAGTTGGAATATCTTGCATTACCATGCACTAAATGTCACATCATTCACAGTTCACTTGGGAACGGAACCATGAGAAATACAACACGTGAGAAATCAATAAGTGTATCGCTAACATGGTATTGCAAAAGACTGGTTACACAGCGGAACAGACTGATCATCATACGATTATGTGGCTTGTTTTACCGAAAGGTTTCAAAAGTTTCCCAGCATTATGGTTTTACCTGACGGGATATTGGCGTTGGTTGCATGAGTGGAATAACTGATGATCTCTGATTTCTAGATGAGAGGATCTCACACTTTTTTAACAGATTGATTTTATTGTTTAGAACGCCGTGCGTTGACATTCCACAGGATCGGTTTTCTAAGCCCAACGTTTTAGAGACCGGTTGCAGGTAAAAATTATTTGTAGCAATATGATGATATCAGGAATACGGAATAACGAAAAATTGAAGAAATGTTTGCATAATAATCAGAGAGCTGGCCGGATGACATCCGAAAAGCATGCGAACCCAATTTCCGTATGCTACAGTTATGTCTAAGCAATAAAAAGTTTGAATAAAAGAGCATTTCGAGAAAACAACCGAATATGCATTGACCGAGTAGATTAACTGAAAAAGCCATCACGTTGTAATAGGAGAATAACACAAGTAGCTCGTAATTCGGCGTTGCGTTGCGTAAACAAAACATTTTAGTGCTTAATCTCGATTTTGTTAGAGAAGATAATACAACAAAGTTGGACCTCGTTTAGTTCACAGAGATCTCCTCTTAATCTCCAGAAGTCGAATTTACGGAAGACTTTCGTCATGTTTTGGCGCTGAAGTCTTTCAAAACCAGTGAGAGAGTATAACGTTCGGATATCAATGCGGGTTCCAAAAACCGTGATCCTAGATAGAAACCAAGTATTTAAACTTCGCTTAGGTTATCAAATGAAGCACTTAGATTCTACTTCATTAATATAAAATTTTGCAATTTCCAATAACGCGTTTGTATTTTTCCACAAATTCAAGCTTGCATCGGATACAGTTACGTGATATCGTTCCTGGATTTGAAAAACAAGGAGAATTATTACCATGTGCCGAATATTAAGACAGTTCGTGGCGGATGGGACAAGGTAAATCCAATGACTTTTGTTTTCAACGTCATCAGATCAAGGCTAGATAAACGTCATTTTAATCTATCCACTTGACGACAAACACTGTTGAGAAGTGAGGGTGAGGGTTGTAATCAACAGAATTCATTGAGCAAATTAGATAAAATGATAATCAGGCAATACATCACTTGGCTCCGACTATATTTATTAAGTAATTTAGATTTTTTAACTTATCCTGTCTTTATCGGACTGGACCATATTTATGGTGTCTTTAGCCTGGTAAGCATGCGTTGGGCGTAGTTCCCGAAACATGCAAACACGCGGAATTCAAAGGTGGACCGTTCCATTGAACATATAACATCGATCATTTCGAGGAGAATCGCGAGATTCAAGGTCGAAGGCTTGAAGGATTTCTACAGGATTCTATCGGTCCAATATCATGTTTCATAGGGACCAAGAACAGCGAAGCATCCTCACTCACCAGGCTAAAAACCATGTGCTTAACCATTTACGGACCAAACAGATTCAAATGACACATTTTGTTTTACAGGCGGTACGTGATGCGATACGTGAGGAACTGGGCCCGGCCTATGAAATGGCGGTGGCCTGTTCTATGATCGGACACATTGGTGGATTCCTCGTCATGGCGATCAGCATGTGGGCTTAACTCTGTTACCAAGAGTGTTGATTCATGGAGAAACGCGCTGCCCATGTTTTGAATGCTAACATTACATTGTACCGCTTTTAAATTGCACAATTGCTCCCACACTGATATCTGCGTTAAAGCCGTAATCAAACAATTTATGCTGAATTTGCTTTTTTTCGACCGTCGATTATATTTTCAGTCAAGTTGCAAAAAGTCAAACGATCGAAGGGTTGGAGCGAAGTTCCTCCTCCTGCAATGGAACGAACATGAAAAAGGTGTCCTAGAAAATTTAGTATACTAACGCATTTGTCCAATTTAACATCACGTACATTTCAGACGAACCACGTGAGACAGAGATTGTAAGCTTTCTACGGATTTAACTTAGCGAGGTTCGGTCAATATCATAAGCACATACGGATTTCGTAATCCGCAGCGTTTCAAATGATAAAACAGTGCCATTCGGGAGGAAAAATATCTCATGCAGAGCTAACAGCGAAACACCGATCGGTGATATTTGTACGCTGTTGGAGAGATCTTTGTTCAACATCCAAGAGCAGCATCCGCATTTCCCTAGCATAAAGATGAGGCTTTACACACTGCCTCTAAAGTGAGCCGATTTAAGCAAGTTATTACAAACTCGTATAAGAAATTTCAACATTTTTCACATCTATTTTGCAATCGTCTTTGGACCAATTGTGCGACTTGGAAGGGTCGACTTCCTGATTTCAAGTCTCCATGCAGTACATCGTTTGGAATACGACCATTTTCCATTCTTTACATGTAACCCAGCTAGCTTAGGCAGCGCTATCTTAGAAGGGTGAACATGCTCTGTAGATCCGCTATAGAAAGCACTTGTTTATTTGCTACTTCGTCCATCCCGTTCAACATGCGACAGGTGCATCTTAAATATAAAGTATTCAGCTTTCGTTCGTGTCTTGCGTGGATTGTCCAGGTCCCGTTGCCATATACAAAAGGATTAGTACACATTCAAGTGCTTCAGCATGTACGTTGTGAGTCTTTCGGACAAATGCCAGTCACGAAAGCAGATCTGAAGCGTATCAATTTTACACTTTATGATACGATTCGCGACCATACAAGAGCATTGAGCGATCTCTCGCACCACATTGACAGCGATAAGTACTACATGATCGATTTGCATCGTTTAAGGAGTTTGTGTGAAATCCGTCGCATTGAACATGGCGTGACACACAAGCCATTTACTGCTAGTTCTTCCCACAAGGTTTTCAAACGCAAAAGCATTCATATTTCATGTAATAATGTCGTTATATCACATGAGAAGCTATTCAAAGACCGAGATTTAGAAAAACGTAACCAAGTATAACATTATTCACTATTTTACACTGTTTAAGGACTCACAGGACCATACGATGATGAAAAAGTCAAAAAACGGTTGGGGGTGTGAGCGCAACGATACATCGGTCATTAAACATCACTTCTGCGTCCCATGCCATTTCCAAATGTGAATTGTTTCCTACCGGCCGAAGGCTCCCTCAACGGAAAGCCTTTGCTTGTTGTTCGAGTTCTCTTGGCATAATCTAAGGAATTCGGTGAACACCGGAAACAATCGCTTTTCCGTCTCCAGTCACTTTCGAATACATCAGATACTGAGTTAAGCTAGAATAACATATTTTTCACTCGTTGATTTAGGTGTATCATGGGATCTTACACTCAAATCCCGATATCACAAGTGCGAACTGATTGACTGATTCAAAGCAACGGTGCTAAACACTGACCCTAGAGAACATAAAATCACGTGAACGACGGTTGCAAGCTCGTTAATTTTGATCCAATTTATCCTGCGAAATCACACGAGATTAATGATATTACGTGCAAATTGATGAGACCAGTTCGGCCATATCCTTAGTTATACATTCGCTAATAGAAAATATTGCTTTACCGATCTCAGTGAGCACCCGGCTAGACGTATAACATTTTGTCAAGCGTAAAGGCTCGGAGAATCGATCGAATTGCAATGCCATCATTAAACCAACATGGAGAACTTCCCACTTTGTGATTCTGTGTCTGAACATCGTGGTTCGTTGTACGAACCCTATATAACAGTTGGCATACAAGTATACCCTTGTTTTCCCACTCGATAATTATTAACAAAAGATAATACAAACCCCGTATGAAAACACACAAATGAATGGAAATTAAACAAACACCAAAGGATTATGATCAAAGTGCGAACAAGAACTAATGAATTTAAAAAGCAGCTCGAATAAATTGAGACTTTTACTTCAGCAACCCGGGGCTCGTCATAGTTGTACACCTTTATCCACACAGAACCATAGGCATACAGTGAATGAAAATGCTTTAACCTAAAGTGTGCATGCCAGGGAATACACAACGGTGAAGTGTAGACGGAGTCGACGATGTTCAGCGAGTTTGTAGTATCAACGAATGTATGAAATCACAAACCAGGATCTAGACAAGGTGTCGCACTCTGAAAGAATACGCGCGTGCGCTAAGTTGCTGTAATGTCTCCCCTGCCTAGAGAGATATGAAAGAAAACTTCGGTGACACGGTAGCGTGTTTTTGCATGCAGCTCATCAACATTGGCGAATCAATGTAGCATGGTGTTACGGGCGTCGTACAGGATTACTAGGCAATTGCTAATCGTGCAATGAATGCGCAGTAACGATTTGGAGACAGAACAAAATGAAGGGCGAATTGGTGTAGACAAATTTAGTTTCGTTCCGTTTCAAATATCTTGTTGGCAAACAAAACACCGAATGCCCACAATCAAATCCGAGTAGAGCCGTTCAACACTGTGATAAGATCAGAATAGAACTGAAATAGAGAAAGATAAATCTCATCCAAAATGGGAATGGATAGCACACGAAAATAACACTAGGCTGGTACAGCGGCGACAAGCTAGTTCTGAAGTGGACTGTCCGTAACGTAGGATTAATGTGACAGAGAGAGAAAGATAAGCAAGGCACAAGTGAGGGGATATCCCAAGCATACCAGCGATCAATCATTTACTTCACTCCTGTGTAATGGCGTGCAACTGAAGCACCGTAGTAAAATGGTGGGGATATTTTATGGCGTATAAGCAGTTTAAATCTCTACCGAAAAAACAACAGTCACATCCAAACCGAAAAGCATGACTTAGGTGTGAAATTTAAGATTGCTGATCAGATTTTAATCCTTATTCACTTAATTGAAAGGGCACGATAAAGCGGGGAGGGGGTAAAAACGAGGGTGTATGGTCACTTAACCTCCAGACATTTAATCCTCAAGTTACTTTAGCACCAGTCACTTAATCCCCAGTTTGATAACTTATGAAGAATGCAGAATATGTTTAAATGCATTTATTTAGCAGCAAAGATATGCAATTGCTTTTAAGAACGTCAATTTTTGTGTAGTTGAGTATCGCTGAATTGCTCGAGGTCATGCAAAGCAACGAAAAACATGTGAACTAGGTATGGAAGCAGACGACGATTTACGCCTCATGATTCGATGCCTACGAGCGTTGGCTTTTGTGCCGTTGAATGATGTAGTCGACACATTTGAGATTTTAGCCTCAAAGTGAGAGGATGAAGGAACTGTTATCTTCGCAATCGATTGGAATATGTTTGGGACCGATCGTGTATTCATAATGCAAAGAAATTTGAGTGCAATCGGTTAGAGTTGTTTTTGAACATACCTTTGTTCGAGGTCGATGAATTAGAGGTAAAAGAGATAACTTTGCACCAGCTATATTTCCACCCAAAACCTTGAATAAGTATGAAGACGCAAATAGTGGTGTTGCTCGAACGAATAATGCTGTAGAAGGCTGGATTCATGCATTAAAGTGACTCTTTTCTTCCCAACATCCCCCATGGGGACATTTCTTAACGGTTTGCGAAAGGATTGTCGACAACATACGGCCTCAGTTCTTCAAGCAAGTGCTAGGGTTCATATCAAACAAAAGAAGAAGTATGCTGAGATATGCACCAGGACATCTCGAGCAATTCAGCGATACTCAACTACAGAACAATTGACGTTCTTAAAATCAATTGCATATCTCTCCTGCTAAATAAATTCATTTAAACGTAATCTGCATTCTTCAGAAGTTATCAAACTGGGGATTAAGTGACTTGGGGGTTAAATTCCTGTCAGTAAACCAAAAACGAGCTGATATGATCAACGATCCACGCATATCAATGTAATCGCTGAAACAGGGCTGTAATCAAGCACTCGTAAACATTCCCTAATCCCATGGGAAAGGAAAGGATTGATCAAAATGAGCATTCATTACCCTTGCAAAAAAAGGAAGTCAAAAATACACTAACCAGATCCAACAGCGCATAGATAGGCAGTATCAACATTTTATTTCAGCAGCACGAACAGACACAATCTCTCTCTCTCTCGTCTTACCAAAAATCATACCAACGATTCGAGAGCATAAAACTTGTTCACCAGAAAGCAGGGGAAATACAAAAAGCACACAACTCATACGAATTCTTTTAATCAAGTCAAATAGTTGCGAAACCAGGCTCAGTCCAGCTGAGATACAATCACACCACGATCCACTCATCCAAACCTAATCGATGCAGTTGATCCACAAAGTACGGACGGCCGAAATTCTCGTAGTAATATTGATTTTCCGAACTGAATGATAACGCGGCCAATGGGTCTTCCCCTTTCACATGGCGCCTAGTCAACACCTCAATAGGAATGCCCCGCTTGGCGTACTCTTCTTCCGTGAGAACCAGCATGGTGTGCTCGAACTGCGCTGAACGGCGACCGTCTTGCGTGACGGCTGTCCAACCGTCTGGCCAGAGTAGATCGCGCCAAGTGCCCTCGTTAATCATCGGTTCGATGGTGAAGCAATGGCCAGGTTTGATCACGCCCACGGCCTTGTTTCCTGCAAGAAAGAAACCACCAGTGGCACAAGATAGCGGAAATCAGATTCTCACAATAGAACGATATACGTGTTGCAAGTGACGTGATTGAGGATGTGTGTACGTCCGAAATCGCAATCCTGATGCAGGCAAGGTGCTCCACAGTCGTAGACTGCTTGTGGTTAAGTTAGAGTCAGGTTGCCCAAGCTTAGACAGATATAATCAAACATGAGAAAATAGCAGCTCAGTGCTTTTGGCAAATCAATCTAGTGTGGTGTATTCCGCACGGTACGAAAATACTGCACAATTACACATCGCACGAGCAAGCGAAAAATAAGATACTTAACAGCAAATAAACAAATGGGAATGATAAATAAGCGGGGTTTCCGGGGTGATGAGCAGGCAATTGAAATAGGCCCCAGCCCAATTGTGGATCTATCGTCGTGGAAACGAAAACTTTACGCGGAATAAATGATAAATTCTGAGCACAGGTGAAACATTACACGAAGCATCCTCTGCCTATTTCTGTAGCATGTATTACAACAAGCTCTTGAACAATGGTAAATGCGTTGCCACGGTAAACGCAAGGCCCTACATTGCTTGTGGCATTTCACTGTTTGGCTAGAAAGAGTTCAACACAAATTACGATACAGCATCTGTAACACATGTCATGGAACCCGCCCTCAACATTTGATCTAGACAGAGTGGGATAATTTGTCCAGCGATATTTGACGTTCTTACGGTGAGCAGCATTGCTGCGATTATGCCACAAGATACATCTACAATACTGAGAAGGCACCGCGTGTGAAAAACTTAGAAACGGAAGCAGTGCTGTTTGTTTATAGTCCTAGATACGCAATCATGCAACAGCATACCTCGATCAGTCGCTACACATACCGTACTATTTTATGGCAGTCATTCTTGATATCAAAGAAGACTTCCACCTATTTTCACCTAACGAGGTTGTTCACACTACCTCTACCATATGCGTACCTGTTAAACAGATCGAAATCAAAATCGAATTTGCGGGGGCAAAAGCGTCTTTCTCAGTGACCGGTTGACGTAGCTTGTTCAAAGAGAACATCCATTTCACCCGAATCTTCACAATGCAGCAGCCAGTTAGGTGTAAAGAACGCCCTAGTGTGTACACACAAAAAAGACAACGAGCACAATTCATATTCATGACACAGTGGCCAACTTCGGGAGATGTCTACCCCGGATGCCCATGCACATCTCAAGCAAACTATGCTATGAAGCACCACACCGTTTTACGTGAGGATGCAGTCAAATGGGGAGAGGAACAGCTCTTCCAAAACGTTCGCTACGTTAAGTAGTACTTTGTTGCAATCGGTCTCAAAACGCGAGCAGTATGTAAGGTAGCATCGTTTGGTCATGATGTTCAATGTAGATATTCCGTTGCGCCGAGACTGGACCTTGACGTGGTGCAGCGGCTTGCGTGCCTCGATGATCCATTGAGCTATACTGGGTGATGTCTTCGTGGCATCTTCAGAGTTACTCATACCAGGTTGGTCAATGGTGAGAAGCCAGACAAACACAGTCTCCTTGTCTCCTCCTCGCGGACATTGTATACCAGAAGAGGCGTATGAATCCGCAAGGATCACCGGCTCGACTGGTTGGGATGATGTCGGGAGTCCCTGCTTGGTCTCTACCTCGCGAATGGCTTGTGAACTGTACCTACAGTATCCGGCCCCGATAGGTGCGATCCTTAATCTCGCTCCGCTGCCTTGCGGGTTAGGCTTTCGGGCCAAAGGCTTGAGGTGGGAGTCCTCAAGATCAACTCCTCTACTTCGGCCTGGGCAACCGGGTAGTATCACGCCCACACCCAAATTGATTGGGTGGCACTTTGTCATTTTTAAATGATTGTGTAAAAATATATATAAATAAAGTAGATATTTATGGTCGGCACGCGTTTAAATAGAATACTGGTATGCGCCGGTGAACAATATTAAGCAGTACAATATCGCATTCGAGAGGATGATAATGATGATGGTGATGGCACAAGACTAATCCAGGCAAAGTGCCGTACAGTCAGAGACTGCACGTGGGCTAAGATACTGTCAGGTTGCCCAGGCCTAGACAGATACCAGAAAGAAAATAGAAATGGTAGTGAGACTCCAGCGTGTTTCAGCATGCACATCACTACCGGTGGCCAATCAATTTAGAACGGTGTTAGCCACACAGCACAGAAGTACTGCATGATTGCACATCCGTACAGGATAGAAAAAATCACATCATGTTGTAGAGATGCGTGGAAAAAGTTGGGTCTCAAACCGGAAACGGAGCGTTCGGAACATGACGCGAATCTGAGAGGGCACCTGAATTGACTAAGGGGAAATCCCCAAAAATTGTGAATCTCTACTGAAGCTGTAGAATGTAACAGTCATCCAACCAACTATCAACGAGTAGACCCAGCGAATCGTCCTCAAGTTTAAGGCAGTAAGTAGCTTTATAATCACAAGCCTCGAGCCATTTATGTATCATAATAATCGTTATCCTGAATAGCGTCACTACGGTACCAGGTTGATCCAGGCAAAGCGCCGCACAGTCAACGACTGTAAGTAGGCTAAGCAACTGTAGCCGGTAGCCAGTACCGAGTGATTACAAGCATGACAAAATGAAATCCTAAAGTGATGAGCAAGTGATGGAACTAAAAAGCTACTGAAACTGTAAAAAAAGTGAGCATACACATTGGAAGGAGGTGCATACACTTCGAATGGAACAAGCATTCAACCAAGTTTCGTGAACGAGTAGAGTACTTACAGCTTTCATTGTTATGCACTGTCATGCCGTAGTCTCACTGCATTTCCGTTTGTATTTTCAGTCTCATATCTGTCTAGGCCTGGGAAACCTGAAAGTATCTTGGCCCACGTGTAGTCTATTATTGTGGGGCACTTTACTTGAATTAGGCTTGTTCTTTCACACACACACACACACACATACTTCACTTGACAACATACAAAATTAATTAAAAACAACACTCCATAAAAATGCCTACGACAGATGGATGGATGGATAGAAGCACAAGCCTGATCCAGGCAAGGTGCCGCACAGTCAGAGACTGCACGCGGGCTAGGATACTGTCAGGTTGTTCAGGCCTAGACAGAAGCGACATTGAACACGATTCTTGAGCATAGCTCTGCGAGTGAGTAACCCTCGTTTGGGAGCAAAAGATTCAGTGGCGGACCAATATATCACACAACATGTGACACAACTGGACGCAAAATGTCAGCCAAAGGACGGCTAATTTTCTTCTCGTGCAAACCCATGTGACAATGTGACATTCATCTGTCGAAGCCTGGGCAACCTGACAGTCTGTTCGCCCACGTGCATTCTCTGACTGTACGGCACTTTGCTTGGATCAAGCTTGTGCTTTCGTACCATACAATACCATACCTGTTACAAGATAAGGGAATAAATATCACACACGAAAACACGTACGTGAATAGTGAGGAACGTTTGGTGGGCAATGAAACAGGCGATGAACTCCGTGCCCCGAATAAGTACGCACCACAGATAGACCCGCCACTTTGGCCAACGTAGAAATCTCATCACCCAGTTCACGATATTTCACCCCGGGATGAACTATGAACGAAAATGAAGAATAAGAAAACAAAATTCGCTTTATTCGTAAACACGAATTTTCTCATGGAAACGTTTTAGAAAAATTGACGAAAAGGTTCCCAGATGAAAGTAATGTGTTGCTCACATCCCCATCCCTTACACACCACTACCGGTTTCAGGCTGTTTGCCATCGTCAGGTGGAGACAGTAAGATCAGGTTCAGTGAGCCTTGAAACAGTGGAAAAGCGGTAAACAAAGTTATATTTGTATGCCAACTGTTATATAGGTTTCGTACAACGAACCACGATGTTCAGACACAAAATCACACAGTGATTCTTGGTCAAGCACTCAATCCACTGTTTCAAGGCTCACTGAACCTGATCTTACTGTCTCCACCTGACGATGGCAAACAGCCTGAAACCGGTAGTGGTGTGTAAGGGATGGGGATGTGAGCAACACATTACTTTGGTCATCCATAAGAGCCTTGAGTGCTGTGACCAAGAATCCTGTGTGATCTGTGTTGAACATCGTGGTTTCGTTGTACGAACCCTATATAACAGTTGGCATACAAGTAGATAACCTGGTTTACCTTTAATCCCTGTTTAAGGCTACTGAACCTGTGATTTCTTACTTGGGTTCACTCCACCTGACGATGGCCAAACAGCCTGAAACCGGTAGTGGTTGTTGTAAGGGATGGATGTGGAGCAACACCTTACTTTGGTCCATCCATAAGCGCCTTGGTGCTCTTGCACCAAGATCACTTTGTGATCGGGTCTGAAACATTCGTGTTCGTTGTACGGACCCTACTAACAGTTGGAATTACAAGGTATAACCTTGTGGACCTTTAATCCACTGTTCAAGGCTCATGAAAACCTGATGCTTAATGTCTCCACCTGACGATGGAAAAACAGCTGAATACGGTAGTGATGTGTTCTGTGTAAGGGGATGGTGGAGTGAGAACACATACTTTGGTTCATCCATAAGCGCCTCGAGTGCTTGACCAAGAATCACTTTGTGATTCCGTGTCTGAACATCGTGGTTCGTTGTACGAACCCTATATAACAGTTGGCATACAAGTATAACCTTGTTTTCCGAGATGAAGTTAAAATTTGTCAACTGAACGATGTGTGTTGTCCGTCTTGCTTGATAATTTCCAAATATGATCCAGTTTATTAGCAAATGCCGTAACCAAAAGTTTTGGGACAAACGTTTCACAACAAATGATTGAAATTGCACGACCAAAATTGGCCTGAGTTGATACGAAAACTGGATGTATTTGGCTCATAGATAGTGTTAAAACTTAACGAAAAAAGCGGAAAAACGTGTGGAGAGATAAATTTTATGCAAGGCCGATTTGAAGGCCACGCAAAACGTGCACATTGATAAGAATGTGCACCGACTTTGTAAGAAAAAAACATTCCAATCGCAAAAACAACACATTGTTCGCAAAAGGTCAAGCAACAAAAGGTGCACAAACAATCCGATGGAATGCAAACGGAAGAGAAAAGGTGACAATGGTTTTGTGCTGAGGTGCACAAATTTAACGGCGATGGAATATGATATTAGCATAAGCGCTCGTGGTGTATTTTTAGCGCCAATATCATAAATCTCTCTCATTTTGTTTTTCTCACTATCCACGCGATACCGACAATTCCATGCTGTTTCAAGCGCATGCGGATCCTGATCTTACTGTCCCTACCTGATGAGTGCGAACAGCACGAAACCGGTCGTGGGGTGTGTGCGTGATGGAAATGCAGGCAAATTAGGATCATTGTTCATGACCATGGATTTAAGCCAATCTACCTGAAAATTCATGCGGTTGTGATGTACATCAATGGTCGACATCGACTGAATGAGGGCAAAAAAACAGTGTTTGGGGTGATTGAACAGGTTGCACTTTGTTGTTGTTGCACTTTCAAGTTAAAACTTGTGTAAAAAAGGGGATTTATTGAACACGAGGTTGTTTTTAACAAGGGGGATGAGAGTAGGCCCGAGTGGTCCTAGTGTGAATGCCACAGAGATCTGGAATTAGGGTGAACAGACCAAAAGCCTACGAGACGACAGTCATGCGTTTTCTCCTGAGGTTATCAGTTCCGCGGAAATCATCATTCAGCTGTTTTGGGGCTCGTAATTTAGGGCAAACACCAACGACCTTTTCGCAACACCTGCACACCTAATCACTTATTCACAACACTTGATCAGATTCCTATTTCTTTCGAGGTACCTAATTATCGTGTGTCAGTGCGTAATATTTAGCAGGCTCAGCAACTTTTAGGTTCTACCCTTTCTATCTTTTAAGGATTTGAACATGCCCTGGTTACTTGGCAGTTACGCATTCGGTACTTGACATTGATCTGCCGGAGATATTATTTATCCCGAATCGGACTGTCTAGTCATTCGAAAAGCTGTGGAACCTGAAAAAATCATGCGATTGTGATGTACATCCATGGTCGACATGGACCGAAAGAGGCCAAAAACAACTTGAAATTGGTGTAATGGTATCCACGATGATGATGAATGACTCACGGTTTAATACGTCACGCATGGGGTTAAATATGGTATGGTACGGTATGAAAGCACAAGACTGATCTAGGCAAGATGACGCACAGTCAGAGACTGCACGCGGGCTAAGATACCGTCAGGTTGCCCAGGCCTAGACAGCGTGAGGATGAGATAACTCAAAGAGGGACGAGTCTAGCGAACACAATGGAACCGCTAAATAAAGTTGAAACGTGCCTGTGTTACAAATGAAATAAAAATAACATAACTAATCACCACCGCCCATCATAAACACGAAAGCTTTCTCCCAACATTCGACGCTATGCATCTACCGAAAACAACGCAATCCCCCCCCGCGAACGGAATGAGACCAGGTGAACTTTATGCAATCATAAGGCTCCATGAACTTGATCTTACGGTTCGAAACGGTTGCGGGAGATGTGAGCAGAGCATCAATATTGTCGATCACGAGAGTTTTGAGTGCTCGGCTTGGAATCACCTTATGATTTTAACTTGAATGGTGTGTTTCTTTGAAGAAACCTTATTTAACAGTGGGTTTAAAGCATAACCACTTTTACCATATTACCGCTGTTTTAAGGCTCGCTAAACCTGTACAATTTAACCTAAGATGGCGCACAGATCATCATCATAACAGCATTACAAACCATTACCACCGGTAGCACGTAGCGAATGCTTAACCTGGCATACAACATGAAAAAGTAAAATTCTAAAAGATGGGGAAGGGTGGGACTGAAATTGCTACGGCATCTATAGAAGAGTAAACACAAACAAACTGGAAAGAGGTGCCTACACCTCGAATGGAACATGCAAACAAGTTTCGTGAACGAGTAGAGCGACATCAGCATGGCAGCTTCCATGTGGCTTTCACTGTCATGCATCATAATAAGCTTTTCTCGTCACTCCGCTTGACAACATACAAGGTTAAGCAAACACTCCAAGAAGATGCTTAGTGCAAAACCGTCACTGAACACGGTTTCGGGATATATCCTGAAGTGTATCTAACCATTGCGATATCTGATCGCGAGGACCCCAGCCTGGAAGACTTGCTGCGCCCACTTTGAAAAGGTAACTAGTAAGGGTTTTTAGCTGCCAATGCCACGTGACGGTTTGGCCACCCCGAGATTTACGCCAATCGGGATGTGCCGTCACAAAAAGATTCTGTTTCGGAAGTCGGTGGTCCGGCATCCGTAAAACGTAACCCAACCAGCTTAACCTATGCAGGTTGATCTGTTTCTCTATATCAACATTCTTACCGAAGAACTTATTTCAGAGTGCGTGTTTGCGTATGCGGTTGTAACAGCTAACTCCTAGAAAGTTGCGGAGACATCGGTTGTCAAATACTTGCAGACGGTGGATGTGTTCTTTATGTAAGGTCCAGGTTCCGCACCCATACAGTAACACAGCCCGAACTTTCGCTTTATAGACTCTACCCTGGAGTAACGAAGACAGTCCATTTTGGCGCCAGAGGTGACATAGGTTGCAGAATGGTACGGCCGCTTTAGAAACGCGTGCCAAGACCTCTTCGTCTAACGATGCAGAATTACTGATACAACTACCGAGATACGTAAAACGATCTACAAGTAAGTAAGTAAGTTAAGTAATAAAGTGCTATTTGATAAGTCAATGTCTTGCAGCAGAACACTGCACTTAGAGGGTGCAAAACGCATTCCAAATGCGGGCAAAATACTAGCTAGCTTGTTCAGTATCCTGTTCAACTTGTGTTCGCCGAGCTTGCGTAGTTGTTGTTTGGACGTTTTGTCATCAGGCTAGATGGCATCATCACCAAAACTTCTTTTGAAGCGTCTTGTAGTTGGAATTCGTTGGTGATTATACCGCATGTCCGTCCGTTCACTGTCACTCCCACGGATTGGTCGAGTTCATGTTATGCCTTCTCCGTGAGAGGTATCTCATTGGTCCATATGTTGCAGCCAGTTGGAGATGCTGGGTAATTGAATTTGTTGTTGAGTGCCACACTTCCAGGAATTCTCGCGCCTGTCGGTCGTTTCCTCTGGCTAATATTCTTGTGCGGTCCCAGTCGAACTGATGCCCAAATTGATCAATATGTATTGAAATCAGTGAATTCCGGTCATGTCTGCGTGCGGCCAACTGGTGTTCATGTAGTCTTGTGCTGAGTTTGCGACCTGTTTGTCCGACGTAGTTCTTTTCGCAGTCTCTGCATGAAATCTTGTAGACGATATTCGACTGTTTTTCTTCTGCCATTTTGTCTTTCGTGTTGTTTAAGTGGTTGCGAAGTGTTGATGCTGGTTTATGAGCGATGTCGATTCCAAGTGGCCGAAGTACCCGAGCTGCAATTTCGGAGATATGTTGGATATACGGCAGAGTTGCGTAGTATGAAGCTTCTTGGATATCCATTTTTCTTGAAAACTTTGAACAGATATTTTTCTTTTCTTCTCCGTTCATCTGCACTGCAGTTGGTTGCCGCTCTTCTGAATAGGGTTCTGACGCAACTGCGTTTGTGAGTGTTCGGGTGCTTGTTGTGAAAGTTCAGTATTTGATCCGTGTGTGTGGTTTTCCGGTAGACGTAGGTCTCTAACGTTCCTTCGCTTGTCCGCTTCACTTGAACATCCAGAAATCGTAAACGACCGTGAACTTGTTTCCTTTGTAAATTGGATTCCAGTAAATACACAATTGAGCAGTCGATGTGATTCATCCAGTTCTGTTCTTTTCATAATCACGAGGGTGTCGTCCACGGATCCATAATTTTGGTTGGATTATGGACAGGGCAATTCGTTCCAAACGCTGCATAACTGTCTCAGCAACTAAGATGGAAATCGGTGATCCCATTGGCGTTCCTCGAATTTGTTCATATATCTTTCCATTGTACTTGAAGTGCGTTTGGAGACACAGCTCGATCAGTCCTATTAAACTTTCGTGTGTCAACCGATTTCCATTATGTTCTGTTCCTTTTTCACTGAGTAAAGAACGGAACGCCTTTGCACAGGTGTTAAACAGGACATTTTGATCGACTAAATCAAATGCTCCTTTGAAGTCGCTGGTGAAGAATTTCTATAGAGCCCTGTGAAATCCAGTTGGACTTTTAGGTTGATTGTGTAGTCTCACAGACTGTTATTGCGGCTCGTATAATCCCTGCTATTTTGTTACACCTTTCATCGGCAGTTGCACACAGAGCAACTGGGAGTGAGTTACTCAAGGTGGTCCTATAAATGTCTTGAACTGCAGGCTGAAAGAATTTTTCGACCGCAATGCATTTCCCATTCGAAGGCTTCGTACCGGAGAACTTTAACGAGAACCTACATCGCACAAGAGCATGGTCTGAATCTATGCAGTTATTCCAAAAGGAGCGACAGTCCTCAATACAACCTCTCCAACGAGCACTTATGACAATATGGTCGATTTCAGCCGAATTTTGGCTTCCATTCGGCGAGCGCCATGTGGCACATTGACATCTTTTATGGCGAAAGGAGGTGCTGCTAATGAATAATCGAGATTGTGCATAGAATTGTATAAACCGTTAACCATTATCTGTGCGTTGGCCTTCAAGACCAAACATGCCACTTAATTGTGATTCAGATGTATCTAAGCGACCCAGTCTGGCATTCATATCACTAGCTAAGACAACAATATCGGAGTTTTTTGCACATCTCAAAAGAGCATAAATATCGTCGTAGAAAGCGTTCTTTTCGTCGTCGGATTAGACGATTTTGAGTTTGGTCTAATACTAGTGGCTAGTCTAACTGCGCACATCCTGTTATTACAAGAGATCCAATCGATTAGACTGGATTCGGCACGTCAATTCAGCACTATACAAACACTCGCCTGTCCTGAAGTGGCAGCTACAGGATCACCAGAGCAGCGCAAAAAGTAGCGAGTTGAAAGGTTTGGGGCAGTAACTTCAGTAATTACAGACGGATCATATAAGCGCGTTTCCGATAAACAACAAACATCAATAGATAGACTATCTAAGATAAGAGCCAATGCAGCTTGCTGGCTTATTTGTCTGAGAGTTCTGACATCCATGGCTTCGATGTGAGCAGAGGTCCGTGGTTTCAAAGTGATCTGTAAATTCGCGAACAGAAAATGTTCTAACATGTTCAGCGCGGTTTTTTTTAAAGCTGGGATTGACAGACGGAGAGTAGTTAAGAATGGATGGGGGAGGGGAAGGGTCAGAAACAGTTTGAACAGTAGCGCCAGCAGTAGCTATTTTTCGCATACCCGCCCTGCTGTATGCACTATGGAGTTGAGTTTTGTAGTAATAATCATGGTTGTATGTGGTTGGGATAGTGCCAGGTCGCCCATGCCTAGACAGGAGAACAATTAGGGTTCTCGGTCAAAGACTTTGGCTGAAAAACCTGATCCACAAGGCAGCGAGTTTGGTTGAGACCGTGTTCGCCTGACCTCTATCCATTGACCTTCATGGTATGAGTGGCTCTAAAGGTGCTCGGAGAGCACTACCCAGCGTAGCTCAATGGGTCGCAGAGGTACACAAACCATCGCACCACGTTAAGGTCCAGTCTCAGCGCGATGGCGCACAGCAAGAACCCGGTTGCTGAGTGTAGGTGCGGGGCATGTTGACATAATGTTAATGTTGTAAGAAAGTTCTCTTTCGAAGTTCCCGTGATAAGCCTCAACTCCGCGCCAATGATGAATGTAACGTGCTTCAAAATTCCCAATACACAAATCCAACTGTTCGTACTCCGAGCGGCGAGTAAAAGCACGGGAATTACACAGCCACGCACGAATGAACTGGAAAATGAAGTACTGACTCAGTGGACCATGACAGCTTGGCAGTGAAGACGCTGATCACGTAAAATTCTATTATTATAGTGGCAAACTGGTATATCTCAACTAAAGCATTACGCTATCACCAGCTTTTCGCGATTTAAACCGAAGCGAAAACAATGCCGAACAGAGGTGGATAAAAGCTCATTTGCATGCATTCCCATCACACACACACACACACACCCCACAACCGGTTTCGTGCTGTTTGCACTCATCAGGTAAGGATGGTAAGATCAGGATCCGCATGCACTTGAGAGGTAAATGTTTTGGAGTTTTAAATAATATAGGGTACTGACAAAATGTAAGTAGTACAATGAGAAAAAACGCACCAGCGGCCATTGACTTGGCTAAACATTCGTAGGCACCACGAACCAGTTGGATCGATTGCTTGTCCGGTCGACCGACGAATACGGTTTCATTCACATCACCATGGAACCCGTTGAAGTAGGTGGTAATGTCGACTGAGTTGGAGGAAAGACAAATTTAATATTAAGCTATCCAAAATGGACCCAAAAAACTGGTGGAGATTCATAGGTTGGATTTGTACAGCGAAACCTGCCAAGCTCGGAAATTCGAAATTTTTGTAGCATGTAGCAAACAGTTAAGCAGATGCAATGAGTGACCAGCTAAGTAAAATCAGATTAAAAGAAGGGTGAATTATTAAGAAGAGTATTTAATTTTACAATCCCATGGTCATTTGAGCTACAGTATAAAACGTGCAACTCATTAGTCATTCATTGATAACATCGTCACCATCACCAAAGAACCAAGTTAAATGAAGAAGGAAAGGCAGTCAAGCGCAATATGCAAATGCGTAAGAAGCAGCCTGCTTTTGTAGTTTACTGCTTGCGGTTTTGTGATTTTTGCTTTTTAAAAAAATGATACAACGATATCCGATTTAAAACTATGGCACACGTAGTTAACTGCATTGGGCTCCCACACTCCGGTTTACGGCTTTATCGCGTAAGTTTTCCCACCAACTATTAGGTGGATCTTTCGGACCCTAACCGGGTAAAAGAATACATCCCAGTAAGCCTAGCTCTATAGTGGATTTCGTAATCCCAACGCGCCACGTCATGGACTGACCGCTCGATCGTTTCCCCAAGCTTCTATCAGGCTCTGCGAATAAAGCGCGGTATGGTAAACGGCAAACGAGCTAGCGCCAACATTTCTCTCAGTCCATGGCCTCTTGGACATAGCATTTGTTTGCAGAATATCTATATATGCAACGCGATGATGGCACCGAATGCGAGCAATGCTGTACAGACACAAGAGTACACTGCGAGTGTACATCTAGTGGTCAGAGTGACTATGAAAAATGGCTGGTTCGCGATGCTGCATGGAAAGTCTCCACGTTTCAGGGATTCAACTGAAAACTCTGAAAACATATCACTGATGCTACCGAGGTGATATTGCGGAGATGCGAACTTCATTAGCGACGTGTGCTAATCCCGAGTGTTCAGATGATACGCAAAACACCACCCTCCGACCAACACAGGAGCAAGACGCTTCAAAACAACCGACGGAAGGATGGCGCCAGAACGAGTTAAACGAGAAAACATCCATACAAACGTGAAGTAATGGACAAAGTCAGTCGCTGTCGAACGATCTGTTATTCGTTAGGGTAGGCACGGAATCGATTGTCAGATCAGAACAAAGTGACAACCGGGACAGACAAGGTTCAGGACAAGATTGACAGGAGATTAGTAATTAACGTTGGGGCGGTTGATGTCATAGACAAATCGGCGTGACGTAATTGATATGTGTGAATGCGGGAGATAACGTGATTAATGGTGCATCAAGTGTCAAGAAGCCTGTGTCACCAATGTAGTAAACGCTAGGTTGGCCACGACTGACCTGATGCAAGCCTTCCTTCGCCCGATACAATATGAGTTATGCGCCGAGGTGCAATCGTACACCACTTTGGTGATGTGCGGCTAACACCGTGCTAAATTGATTGACCCGAGGTAATGAGCTGCATGCTGAAACGCGCCCTGGAGTTTCATTATCATTTCTATTTATCATATTTGTCTAGGCCTGGGCAACCTGACAGTATCTTAGCGCACGTGCAGCCTTTAACTATGCGGCACTTTGCCTGGAGCAGGCTTGTGCTCTCATACCAATACAATATGAGTGCACGAAAGGGATTCTGGATAAACAATGGAGTTACTCGTGTGGGTCAATACAAACATCCTGCTACAGTTTGCGATAGAACAAATGTCATTAGCAGGAGCGTGGATTAGATCCCCACATTTGACTAGAAAGCGATGTTTAGACTGTTAACCTGGAAGATTCGTTTTTGAGTCGTACAGCACGATTGATATTGGTGTTAGGTCATCAGTGTAGCGCACAATTAACCCCTGTGGATTATCAACCCGATAGAACGCGGGCCGACATAGACACGCGTTTGGTTTGAAGTGGGCTGTAATCTCGAGGTTCACATCGTAGCTGAAAACTTTTCCGTGCAAGCAAGTTTGGTTTCGACATGAAGCACATTGGGCTTCCGTGGGTACAAGGTGCCACCTTTGTTTTACATAACCAAAGGAACTCTTAGAGAATGAAGAGAAGACGAGCGTACAGGTACAGATTCATAACGCAAAAGCTCCCCTCCCCTAAAATGACAGCAGAAATACGTGATAGGTTACCGAACTAAATATGTGTGCCGTACATGTCGATTCTTAGAAGAAGAAGACACAAATATTCCGCAAACATATTAATTCAAACACACAAAAATGCTCTTATAGGGTGAAGATTCAATGTCGAAATTCAGACTGTCAGTCGCCTCCTTGTATCAAGAGTAACTTTCGATTGACCAACAAAATACCAGAAAAGGTATGGGACAAAAGCAATCCCGAATTTTCCGGTTCTCGAATAAGGGACGAGAAATTGACTTCGCGTAGATGAGAACGATTTGCAAGCCATGAGGACCTCATGCAGTGGGTGTGCACTGTCAGACGAAATGGCTCTGATCAATCTGTCACATTCATGAAAGTATCGACGGACGATCATATCCTACCCATTTGTATGTATGTATATATTAAATCATAAAGATACAGGCAAACAATCATACAGTAAGAGACAGCGCGTGGAATAAGACACTGTCGTATTGCCGAGCTCTAGACAGGCACAAAAAGAACGGCAGCGAGATTCAAGCGTATTCCCGCATGCAGTGCATAACCATTGGCAAACCAATTTGGTACGGTGTTATCGACGTAGTATAGAAGTACTACATAATTCCATATCCGTGTACATCTTGCTCATCTACAACCAAGTAAACCAAACCCAAATGAATTTGAGCGAGAAAGCTGTATAATCTACGATAAACGATAAACGAACCACGAGAAAACCATGCTGAAACTAACTATTAAGTATATCGCCATCTTCCATGGGACGTAGATCTGGGATTCCGTGGCAGATCACCTCATTGATTGAACTGAAAAAAAGTAAAAGAGGGGGGTTAGGGTATCCCACAGACACGATTATTTTTACATTGGTAGAGCAACATTCACTTGAAAAAAATGCACGCTCGACTGTACGCAAGTATGAAAGCATAAGCCTGATCCACGCGAGGTGTCCAACAGGCATAGGCTGCATGTGAGCTAGCATACTGTCATGTTAATTAGCACTAGACAAATATGAGAACGAAAATATAAATGACAGTGAGACTCCGCTTGACTGAAAGGAGTTCGATAAATGGTGATTGACCACGGGAAAGAAGGCGAGTGATCGGAATAGTTTGGAGTACAACCGAGCCCATCAAGGTGCCCATCACGGAAGTTATAGACTCACGAAACAGTGTGGAGTATAAAACTAACGCGCTCGCAGTGTATCGGAGACCAACGATGGGAGAATTGCGAGGTAACTGTTAATACATAATTAACCTCAATAAACAAATCAACTAGACTGCGGTGTCATCGGTCAAATCAAAACTAAAACTGAACGACATTTGTTTCGCTGATGGGGGAGGGTGTTTGTGAGCCAGATATATATTCGGGATAGATGACAAACAAGAGCGGAATTGACATCCCATTTATACAGAGAAACAGGAAGTGAGAGGGGAGCTACGATGAGCGCATAATTAAGGGCACATACTTTCGCCCAATGGGCAGCCTTAGGAAGCCCGGGTCAACGTAAAAAGCTCATAGATGATGGTGCTGAGCAGTTTGGTTAGAGTGGTGCCCAAGTTGAAAAACAGTGGTTTAAACTGAAGTTCGTTACTCATATTGCGGCATTAGAAAACCTAGGCACTATCACTCGCCACCGACAAGCCTGGATCTCTCAGAACACTGTTATTCTCTCCGCCCAAGCAAGAGATGCGCGAATGTATAGCGATTCTGATTACCGCCTCCCGAGAAGAGCTGCTACACTATCCGCTCGTAATGATCGTCAGCTATATTGGGCGGAAACTGCATCTGAAATGGAAGCTGCAGCAAACACTGGAGTCTTTGGAAAACTGTCACGCCTGATTCGCACGGCATCCAGAAGCCGTAGTTTTAGCCCGTCAGGACAGCTGATTTTTGAACTTCATTATAAGATAGCTATGTGGATTGAGCATTTCAGACAGTTAATGAACCGCCCGTCAGCTACCAGTATTGTGACCACTGCCCCAGTACAGAACTGTGGTTATAGAGTAAACCGCGATGCCCCATCAGAGTACGAGATTTCAAATGAGTCTTGCGGCGAATGAAGAACGGCAGATCACCAAGCGAGGATGGGATTTCCGTGGAACTTATCAAAGCATGTACTGGCATGTTTTTGTGTCTACTCATCAGTACCAAGTCTTTCGAAATATTCACAAAGCTTATCACAACGGTCCACATTGGAAGCACTGGACTCGATTTTCGCTCTTATTAGAGCTCATCAGCAGTGCATATCCTGTCTCGGGTCTGACTCGAACCCAGTACCTTGACCATTGTAGTCTCATGCCTTACGGCCTGAGCTACCGACCCCCGTTTGACCGATCGCGATTAAGTCTTCACGAATGTCTCTCCAGACTGGCACATTTGAGTAGCGTCATGCCCGACCAGTCGAGAAGGAGCCAGCAACAACTATCGTGGTCGTCCAACAGATCTGATCTCCTCGTCAGGTCGAATCCAGTGCTACCAATGTGGACCGTTGTGATAAGCTTTGTGAATATTTCGAAAGACTTGGTACTCACGAGTAGACACAAAAACATAATGAACAAACTCTCCAAACACCCTTCAATGTACTGGCATCTTATAATCTTCGCTGAACAAATGTTTCCCTCTACTGGGATACGGAATATTTACCGTCAAATTGGGGAATGTCAATTATCCTAGCCCATGGAGATAAATCTGTGTCATCCAACTACCGCGGAATAGGTCTCATCGATATCACAGCTAAGCTGTTTGCGACGTTACTGCTAAACCGGTTCTCCGTCGAACGAAATATGCGCACTAGAATCAACCAAGGTGGGTTTCTCCCCGGGATGGGAGACGTTGATCAAACACTCACCTTAGGCAGGATTTTGGAGCACCGTGCATGGTATCAACAATAAACGATAGCATGTTTTCTCGATTTCCGCGCCGAACCTGAATCTGTAGTTTAGTTGTTGTTTATGGAACATTATGCTATCGTACGGGGACCTCTTGAAGCTCGTTAATTTAATTAGAGCCTATTATAACTCTAAGATGGCTCTGTTACGCGTCTAGACTAAATAGTTTTGAAAATTTAGCTTGCCCACAGAAGGCAGGCAAGGCTGTCCGTTATCCCCGGTTCTGTTCAACTATATCGTCGACTGGATCATGAACCAGGCTTTAACGGACTATCAAGGAGTTCAAGTATCAACGGATTTCTGGATCACAGATCTTGATTACGCGGAGGCTTTTGGACCGCATTAGTTGCTCTGTTGCAAAACTCGGTCTCGAAATAAACGCCCGGAATTAGCCTCGCTAATAAAATACGTGTTTACGCACCAGTGATCAGCCCTGTACTGCTTTATGGATGCGAGGCGTGGCCGAATAGGTCACAGAATGTATTATCTTTGGAAGTGTTCGACCATTGGTGCCTTAGGATAATGTTGAGCGTCCGATATACTGACCAGGTATCTAACGCTGCCGTTCGCGCGCGATGCAACGGAATACCTCCGCTTTCCGTTCACATCCGACGGCGAAGACTACAGTGGTTTGGCCACGTTCTCCGAAAGACAGAGTCAGCGCTCACGAAACTCGTCCTCGACACTAAACCCGTTCGGAGGCATTCGAAGGCGGGAACGCGACTGGATCACGATCTGCAACGATCTCGCCACCGATCGACGCGCTTGGGCTGGCATGATTCGAGACATCAAAGAAGCCGGCTAATTCAACTGTGGAGCCAGCCGCACA
This sequence comes from Atriophallophorus winterbourni, assembly GCA_013407085.1. Lineage (NCBI taxonomy): Eukaryota > Metazoa > Platyhelminthes > Trematoda > Plagiorchiida > Microphallidae > Atriophallophorus > Atriophallophorus winterbourni. Next base: position 47,442 of record JACCGJ010022846.1, read on the forward strand.
AAAGTAAGTAAGCCCTATGGGCTGGATGCTAGCTGGCTGTCGTTATTCGCCCACCCATTTACCATCGGGGTTTGGGGAAGAATCACGGTTGAGTGATTGAGCTGTAAAGTTGTACGGCCTCTCGATTGGGTAGCTTAAGGAAAACTGCTGTGCGAACCGAGAAAATTCGGAACAACCCTTTGGATCGAATCTATCAACAACCAACGAGAAACTGATAGCAGTTTGATGAAGCACATTCGGAGTAGAAGGAGCACGTAGAGAGGCATGTGATCGGTGTGAGCGACAGTGGTTGGATGACATGATTATGAGCGCTTACGGACACTCGGAGTACAATGGCTGGAACATAAATTAGTGTAATGCGGCATCGTGATTGATATCACACGAATTCTACACACAAGCTGAACAGCAGGAGAGGGGCTACGCAAATCGCAATTAGTTCGGAATTATTATTAACAAGAAGAACAGGCATAAAAGCCAAATGGGCATCAATTGGACGCATCTGTGGGGAGAATAAATGTGATCAATCTTGCAGCCAACATGTTCCATTAGATGGAGCGAGCACGACAGCACAAGCATCATAAGCTGCACACACAAACGAGCGCTTGCCGATGGTAGCATTCAAGCAGATGCATTAAACTTCAGACACGACAAACACTTACGTGCAACAAGACTTTGGAAATTCATAGTAATTCAACGGCGAAGGGTAACATTCTCGCTCGATGCATGCCTGAAACAAAGTGAGTTGATAGTCAACAAGTGACGTCATCAACACAAAATTACCTAGTTAGCCCAGCGGTCAAATACAAACGTAACAAAGAATGACAAGTAAAATATCTACAGGAATATTTGTATGTATGTATGAAAGCACAAGCCTGATCCAGGCAAAGTGCCGCACAGTCAGAGACTGCATGTGGGCTAAGATACTGTCAGGTTGTCCAGGCCTAGACAGATATGAAGGGGGAAATAAATAGAAATGGTAGTGAGACACCAGCCTGTTTCAGCATACAGCTCACTACCGGTGGCCAATCAATTTAGCACGATGTTAGCCGCACAGCACAGAAATACTGCACGATTGCACATCCGTGCATGAATATTTGTGCAGGAATATTTGTAGCAATCATCGAGGCAGCAAAATGATCTAATGTTGGCTGAAAGTCAATATTACGAGGATATAAGGCTAAGTGCTTGATATCAATGCGTAACGTTATATTCGGAAAATTTGGATCATTAGGAAATAATAACTAAGAGTAAAAACCAACAATCACGCAACTTTCTTCGCGAAATCGTGAAAATGAATTTGAAAGCAATCGTTTACTTCAATTTTAGGGAAACGTTTGAATACTGACAGCGAAGCATCGTCAAACCAAAGATATTAGTCAGAACAGGGAACGTGATTAAGTGGAACGCTAAGCACCACACCTAGTTGGTAGCACCACTAAACGGCCTAGGAAAATCCATGTTCAAACGAACACCCTTAGTCGCAACTGACTTCTGGGTCAGAATTTAAACGCTACCCAAAGCCTGCTCTAACCGATTACATTGAAACTCGTTTTCGTGAATACGATTAGTCCACAAACATATTTCAAAATATTTCGAAGACAAACATTCTTTTAGAATGTTTTATAAATATAAACCAAATCTGACCCGGTTCCACAGTCAAAGAAGTTTAATTAAGGATGCGAATGAACAGCACCAAACAGCATCTGAAGGTTGTCATAGAAGGGGGTGGCGGTGAGGATAAGCTCCCACTGTCAATAAAATGCTCCCACATGGCGTGCGTCTCAAATAGCCTCAGACAACCAAGTCCAGCTCCTGGCCTGCATGTGTGACTCTCCGAGCACGGCGGAACTGCTTCTACCAACAGGAGAAGGGGCGAGGGCGAGTGACTGGCGCCTGAAAACCAGTTTGCTTCGGGCAGACGTAGCTCGTTAGCCCGGGAGGGCAGTACATCTATGGGAAGGAAAACCCTGATTTTAAACCCCCACTGCTTTGCGGAATACCCGATCGCGGGAAAGGCTCGGGAGAAAAACCTAAGGAAAAATCCGGAGCAGAGTCCTATAGGCAGTTGACTGGTGCACAGCACCTCTTTTAGACAACTCGCTGCTGCCTTGCAGGTCGTACTTGGTTGTGCAAAGGTTAGAGAAGCTGGCTCGAACAAACGACAAGTGGCGCTGGGGATGCCGCTTTGTACTCAGATTCCCAAGACTCTTCATAACTCACGGATCAATGCGTGACATCAACGAAGCCGACTCATCCACCAGGAGGAGATAGTCGCACAAAAGTAAAGTAAAGTAAGTACCATCCGAGAAACATCCATATCATCTGGAAGTTGCGTTTGATATGCAGCTGCAGCCAGGCGATTGTGAGGTGAAAACTGGAGTCAGCACTGGAGCTGTTAAGTTAGCACGCTGGTTTCTGGCAGATGATTTTATGCACAAGCTGACTCACGTACTGTTGGGATTTACTCATCTAGACAATCCAGGATCTCCATGGCTGTGCCTATTGAAGGCAAACAGGTTGAAAGTGATGGGTATTTAAAAAAAATCTTGGTCGGACTCAGTCAACGAGGTTACCATCAATGTTAATAGAATAAATGAATTTATCCAATTTTACACTTTCGTTCGAGAATGGAGAAATGTCTAAATCGGCGAGCTTACCTCATGAACAATTCGATCAATCTCATCGGTTGTGACTCCGACTCCGACGGCATTCACAGCCTCTTCTAAAACCTCACGGGCATACTGTAAATGAATTAATGAAACAGTGAATGGAGCTATTGGTCACAAGCAATAATATAATGGATGATGCACGAGCATCATCATCAATCATCAAAGACAGCATTACACCGGTAGCACGTACCGAATGCTTAACTGCCATACAACCATGAAAAAGTAAAATCCTAAAAGATGGGGAAGGGGGGACTTAAATTGCTACGGCTTCTATAGAAGAGTAAGCACAAACAAACTGGGAAGAGGTGCCTACACCTCGAATGGAACATGCATTCAAACAAGTTTCGTGAACGAGTAGAGAAAGTATACGCAACACCATGCACATATTAGACGACCGAAATTTGGAGCAACCCACATTTTACACCGTGCCACAGCGTTAAGTTAAATGAGTTGAACATCCTCGAAATAAAATACTCTAGCTCCAACTTTGATAGCAGGAGTCAGTGAAAATGGTTTTATTTTTCTCGTTGAGTTCAATTTCATGATATCGTTGAGATTTTCCAGTATAACACATTTGTACATCCACGGTGAGAACCGAATCACGAAGATTTCGAGTGAATTGTATATGTAAGAAATCACAGGCCTGATCTAGGCAAAGGGCCATACCGTTGTGGACTGCAAGTGGGCTAAGATAATGTCAGACCGCTTGGGCATGGACGTATAAAATAACGAAAATAGGAATGGCAACATCTTTTAGCATGTAGATCATTACTGATGGCAGTGCCCGGATATGCAGTCGTGCAGTGCTTCTGAATTGTGCGGCTAACACCGTGCTAAATTGATTGGCCATCGGAAGTGAGCTGAAACACGCTGGAGTCTCACTGCCATTTCTATTTCCCCTCTCATATTTATCTAGGCTTGTGCAACCTGACAGTATTTAAGCCCACGTGCAGTCTCTGACTGTGCGCCAATTTGCCTGCATCAGGTTTGTGTTTTCATAATATACCAAAACATACTGATGGTAAATCAATTTAGCATAGTGTTATCCGTGCGGTATAGAAAGACTACACGATTGAACGTCCGCCGTATTGCAGCGGGTGGAGTAGAGAGATATCGGATATGATTGCGCCAGTTCTTTTCAGGTCAACAAGTGACAGGATAAAGTCTCGTTTGCTATCGAAATTAGACAGACAAATCGCTCCAAAATCTAAGAACGGCCATGCAACAACTACCGAATCAAGAAAAAGCTTTCAGTATGTAGTAAAGCTTAATGCATCAACAATGCAAGAAAAACCGCTCCACCAACTACAAACATATCGTTTGAATTGATGAAACTTGACAGTAGCATTACATCGGTAAAATGTACCGAATGGTAAGTAAGTAGAACATTGATCAGACGGGCTTTCAAACAATACAGTGCTGACTAGCAGCAGATTCAACATAGCATACGCACGCAAGAATCTTTAAACCACAAAACACAAGATAGCTTAAACGCTGAAGAAACAAACAGGGATTGTGGTGTGCACAGGGGCACACGTGTTTGCCCACATATCATACACGGATGTGCAATCGTGCAGCATTTATGTGCTGTGCGGCAAACATCGTGTTAAATTGATTGGCCAACGGTAGTGAGCTGTATGCTGAAATACGCTGGAGTCTCACTATCATTTCGATTCCCCTCTCATACCTGTGTAGGCCTGGGCGACCTGACAGTATCTTAGCCCATGTGCAGTCTCTGACTGTGCGGCACTTTGCCTGGATCAGGCTTGTGCTTTCATACATACATACATACATATCATACAAGTACAAGTACACACGAGCGCATGTGGAATCAAACCTACTTTAGAAGTGACTCGCATGCATTCTGCTTCATAATCATCCAATATTGCGATTGTGCGAGATCCTTGAGCCTTTTGTTCTGAATGAGGGATGCCTGAAGATTGTCAGAAGACCAAAAGAGAACTTACCAGAATCCGCGTAATCAGGACGTTTGATTTTGCTGGGCAGACTACGAGTAGGTGTCTATAAAAGTTAAAATGGCCTGGAGCGAAGCTTACTTTTTTCCATGGCCTCAGAGGCCCGGAAAATGAATAACCAGCGAAGGTTTCATCGTTGGAATTCGTTTTTGTGTTAGCAGCAACTTCGTGAATTAGCTTGTGAGTTTTCCAATATTTTTTGAAGCAATCCTGTTTGTCGAATAAAGCAAATGAAATTGTACCTGAGAGCAGAAATACGAGGTAGAAATACCGAGCTTCAGGCATTCAGGACACCTCAAAGTGGATGGTCGACCACAGGAGGGAGTAATGCAAATTTTATCCATAAAATAAATTCTGTGAATGTAAAAAAATAAAAAAAAGCGAGATAATAATCGGCTCATGCCGTTTAGCATACTGTGTCTTATAGAATGGTGAAGATGAAAAAGAAAACGTAAAAAATGCAATATAATTTTTCCGGTGATATACAGTGGAGCCCACCTACAACGAATTCCCGGTTTGAACGAACACACCATGATTTCCCAAATAAATTCCTTCTTTGTAAGCCTATTTAAAACATTCGTACAACGAATCTCGCCTATTACGAACACTGTACACGTTCCC
>JACCGJ010022848.1:0-19989 GCA_013407085.1 Atriophallophorus winterbourni
AAGTAGGGACAGTACGATGAGAATCCGCATTCGCTTGAAACGGTGGAAGAATGGCAAACGAAGGTTTCACATTTTTGAAACCTTACCCGGATACTAAATACACACGTCCTATTATCGTATATTCTATCCAAGCCTGGACATCATGACTGCAGAAGAATATATAGAACTTATTGATAGGATTGCAACAAGAATTTGTGAGCGAATGTGTAAACTACAAGATCTTGCACAGCGATGCATACGAAGCGACAGCACGTTGACCTTGAAAATTCTTAATCGTTTATTAAAGCCAGAGGAGCTTAGTTTAACACGAAAATATTCAAAGTCTCTGGCTATACCGGATTCTCGATAGAATATCTGCCAAAATTTGTTCTTGGTTAGAATCTGTCAACGTTGAACACCTTGCCGGAAGAAATCATACACCGATTGTGGTTTCCAATTAAAAGCTCGAAGAAGACACGAAGTATCATATGCTATATGACTGTCCCTACGCTTTTACTCCATATACCTTGTCATCCTGTGGTTGTTATTAAGCTGATTGCCTTTCCCACAACAGCATGTCTGAGGTCTATCGCCAACAAACTTTCACGTATCAACGAAGGACATCGATCAGCGGCTCAAGTCGGCACAACGCAAAGTGAAAAAAAGAGGGAATGAATCCTAGTGTGTGGAGGTGCGAAGTGCAGTAGCGATGAGCCCTAATCACAAGCTTGCGGATGATATGCAGAACACTACCTTCCAACACAATACAAGAGCAGGACGCGATGAAAAGCGTGACGACGACAATTGCGAATCCGTAATAATTCGGGTTTCGGATCGATTGCATTAGAACAGTTCGAGCAACATGAAGATGGATAACGTCAGTCACTGTCGAACGAACCATGCAATTCGTCAATGTCGGTCAAACGAGACCTGTGTGGTGAGCGCTTGAAGCGTACCGGTTGGCACAAAATCGATTGACCGATCAGATCGACCGAAGATCGATGTGAGCAACGGTTTACTGACACAATCCCAGACATTTAACCCCCAAGTCACTTCATCCCCAGTCACTTAATCCCCAGTTTGATAACCTCTAAAGAATGCAGAATACGTTTAGATGAATTTATTTAGCAGGAGAGATATGCAGTTGATTTTAAAAACGTCAGTCTTTCCGTAGTTGAGTATCGCTGAATTGCTCGAGATGTCCTGGCGCATATCTCAGCATAGTTCTTCTTCTGTTTGATATGAACCCCAGCACTTGCTTGAAGAACTGAGGCCGTATGTTGTCGGCAATCCTTTCGCAAACCGTTAAGAAATGTCCACATGGTGGGATGTTGGCAAGAAAAGAGTGACTGTAATGCATGATACCAGCCTTCTACAGCATTATTCGTTTGGGTAACATCACCATTTGCGTCTTCATACTTATTTCAGGTTTCAGGTGGAAAGTTTTTTCTTCGACCTCGAAGAAAGGTATGTTCAAAATAAGATAACAGTTCATTCATCCTCTCACTTTGAGGCATAGATTCGGCTAAAATCTCAAATGTGCGGACTACATCATTCAACGGCACAATCATAAGGCGTAAATCATCGTCGGCCTCATAATCTGTTTTCATCCCTAGTTCACATATTTTTCGTTGAATGGCATGACATCTCTAGAAATCCAGTGATACTCAACTACGGAGAGACAGACGTTTATAAAAAAACAATTGCATATCTCTCCTGCTAAATAAATTCATTTAAACATATTATGTATTCTTCAGAAGCTATTAAACTGGGAATTAGGTGTCATTAAACCGTGAGGAACACATCACTAGGGACAGACATGTTTCCAGCATTGGGGTATATAAAATAGGCATGGTCTTGTGCGCAATAATCGGCTTTTTCTCTTGTGCTGTGGGATTCGTGGTTGAACGCAATTAGCGTTGGACAGATTGACTTCATGAGAGAATCGTCAAGTAGATGTGTATCGCGGGGGGGTCGACGTGGTTAATATTTGGATCAAGTGACATGAAATCTGTGCAAACAACGTTAGAACAAGCGACGCGATTCTGGCTATCGTTTGACATGACGCAATCACATCCAGCTTCCACCCAACCCTTTACAACAGGACATAGAACAAACGAAATGGTACTCTGAATTAGCTAAATATTGCACACACAAATGACAAAGCGGAGCGGTGCGAGCAATTGAGCAACGCGCAATGGCAGGTTGGCGTTGTAAACTAAGCATAAAGAACACACACACACCGGAGATTGAGTGTAGTCCGTATCGAAAATAAACCTCGATAGAACAAAACGGGGAGAGAACAAAATGAGAAACTAGTCACGTGGATAAATGATGGGTTCGATGAGCGGAATCAGTTCTTGAGCAAGTTCACGGGAATTTGCACACAGCACGTTGCGGGACATCAAATCGACGGCCGAGCCTGTGTTCGAGGAAGAAATCGTTGAGCCCGATCAACTTTGTAATGTATAATTTCGATGGTAAGTTTGGTGAGTGAAACAAACGAATGGGAGCACACAAAAAAACGATTTCTGAATCAGAGAGTGTCAAGTTTTCTAGTCATGTAATTGTATTAGTGAAGTATTTGAGATAGGAAAATGAATGCTTCGTGCAAATCAGCAGACCCAAGCTGTGGTTGTTGAGTGAAGTATTAGGTGTGTCAGATCCCAACGATCTCAAATGAGGAAACCGTTTTACTTGAGGTACTGAACAAGTCACACTAGTTGTAAACATATCAAAAACAAACAGCATGATCTCGCAGTTGAGTTGGATGGTCGCAAGCACCTTCTATTTGGTTGCCGGGACGAAAAGCAGACGGGATTCTGTCATAAGTGCACTGAAGAGACAACCATGCAATCTACTTGTGTACGTACGTTTGGTCAGAGCTGCACCCATTTTAAATGTTGCAACAGACATTGTTTTTAAATTCTTAGGTACGAAACATAACTGCGTATTCTTCCTGTTAAACCAGATCATAGACTGTTGTTTGAGACTGATATCATCTATTCCTTCCAAGTGAATTCTATCCTGCTCACATCTCTCGCGCTTACACACAACTATCGACCTGTGGCAGTTTGACGTCTCCGGGTAGAGGCAGTAATTGAATAACGAGAAGCAAATGACTTCATTCAATTCAATTCAATTTTAATGGTCTAAAAAGCATATAGCTTTACAAAAACCACAGAAAAATGTGGAAATTTACAAATAACATATCTCAGTAAAAACGGGATTTGTTTGCTTACTGAACAGTTCGGGAATCAGGTAAAAATCCAAATGATAGAAACTGTTTTCACTGAGTGGAATGGCACATGTATGTCCATGGGGTCGAGATGATTTGATGTGTGAGTTCAAAGTTATTAGGTTGTGGAATACATAGTCTCAATGTTCGGATGGGTCGACAGGAATTTGTCTAAGCTGGATTTGAATAGATCCAAGTTGGGTGCATGTGCAACATTCGAGGGTAGGGAGTTCCAAGTGAAACATACACGTACAGAATAAAAATATCTTCGACAGTTCAGTCGCGAGTCGGGAATTAGTACTGTGTACTCATGACTCAATAGTGTATTAAGGGGATGGCTGGGGGTATGCAATATGTTAAACATTAGGATCAGATCACCTCTAAGACGTCGGTAAGGAGAGTCGAAGAGGTTGAGGTTTGCAATACGATCTTCGTATTGTTTGTGCTTTAAGCCGCACACGAGCTTCGCCGACTTTCTTTAACCAGCCAAGCCTGAACCGAACTCCATGGTGGGCCTCAAGTAGGTATTAATTATTCGATGAACAGAAACTCCCAAACACGCGTTTCAGCAGAAGCAGTACTTTTGACGTCTTTTCGTAGACAGCCTTAACGTTGTGTGACGGTTTCAACGTGCTGCTCACCCACACACCGAAGTCCTTCTCCTTGTCAGTTATATCATTAGCAATTTAATGAGTTAAAGCACGTTGCATTGATTAACGTCGATCAGCAGGAGTGATGTGGTTCGTTAATGTCGTCAGCGTGCAACGGTACTGTGATATATCACTACTTCTCCAGCGATCATCTTTCCCACAACTGCCGACGCCAATGGAAGTAGCCGAGCATATTTGAATCATGGCATTTTGACCGAGAGGAACTGAGAACGAAAGCAATTGGTATATGTACTGTAAGCCCAGCGCCAGATCAAACATCAGGCACTGAAATACACAGCCATGAGGCTGCTGGCCTCCTTCGGACGATAGCGACCATGAATGCACATTCCACGTGCATGAAGATTTCATTCTCTACAGCGCTCACAATAATAGACACTACTCCAACGATCGGCAGGATTCACACACTGTTGGCGTGACCTACATTTAGCAGCCAAGAGCAGTGTATGCTCCAGCTTGGAAATTACGCTTTATACAGTGCCTCCAAGGTGAGTGGTTAGAAGCAAATTCTCCCCAACTTGTGGGTCAAGGTCAAGAGCTTTCATATTTCTTTTGCAAATTTATTTGTACCGCGAGTGCGGTCTGTTATTTTAAATGAGTTAACGATCCGATCAATAAATATCGCTTAATTGCGGTCTGCATGTATAAAATCGAAATCATAGATTTCTCCTCAGAGTCCTAGGACCATGCTCTAATTACCCTCGATAAATGAAACGTACGGAACGCGGTTTATAAAACACATTTGAATATTTTACTGGCTCGCTTTATTCATAAGCATTTGTCCGAATCCAGACCTGTTCTCGATCACGATCATTTGGTGATAGTGAAAAACGAAGCAAACTTGCGAAGATCAACGAAATTAGGATCTAACAGTGTCAGGAAGGTCCAGGAGCGAATCCCGCCGCGCCATAGTGCTGAAAAATCCAGAGATAAGCACTGCTTCTGTTGGCTTCAGTGATCTGATAATAGGGGAATAGTGCGCGCACATGGTCCTACAACTTGCAGTACTTTGTGCTGTGCGGCTAACACCATGCTAAATTGATTGGCCAGAGGTAGTGAGCTGCATGCTGTAGCAGGCTGGAGTCTCACTACCATTTCGTGTTCTTTCTTCTTCCTCATATCTGTCTAGGCCTGGGCAACCTGACAGTATCTTAGAACACGTGCAGTCCCTGACTGTACGGCACTTTGCCTGGATCACACTTGTGCTTTCATACCATACCATACAACTTGAAGCGACGAAATCTCGAAATCAGCACGCAGTTGAGCAAGTTTGGATAAACAAACAGACTCGGAAGAAATCTCATTGGTTCAGACCTAAACGAAACAGACGGCAAGGCGCCAAGAATAAAATTTGCATTTGGTAGCGAAGTCACCATTGATCACATGACAAACGTGACGGATTATATTTGATGTAACGTCAACAGCAATCGATAAGATGGTAAAGAACCATGGACTATGTTATCGATTTAACACTGAACGTTGCAATCACAACAGCTAAGGACGTTCATTAGAAATTGCGTTGCCCTTCGAATATTCAACAAATAAACTGTCGCGTAAAAAATCATGTTACTGAAGTTTGGATTCAAGACGGAAACCCATTCCGCATGCAGACGTGAAATAGAAACAGGGGTTATGATGAAAGAACAGTCCCAAATATATTACCACCTCATGTAGTTAGACACATTGGGTCTATCCTTCCATTGTTCCTCACTTCCTCTATGCATCCTTTATCATTTTGCCCGGGCTACTTGAAAAGGACCTCAGGGGATGAGACGAAGCATTAAGGTTATCGCACGACTGAGCTACGCATATATATCGATTTAATTCGAGATACCATCGTTGATCGACACTCCCGTGAATGTGAGAGATTGATCAGTCACCCACTGCATGAGCTCCTCATGGCTCGCAAATCGTTTTCAAGCCAAAATCTCGTCCGTTATTCGAGGACTGAAAAACATTCACGAATTCTTTCGGCCCTTACCCTACCTTTACTTTTATGCGACTATCACAGGTGTCCCCAGCACCATTCGGCGTTTGTTCGAGTCAGCTTCTCTAGCCTTTGGAAAACCAAGTGCAGCCTGTAAGGCAGCAGGGAGTTGCCAGAAAGAGGTGGTGTGTACCAACAAACCGTCTGCCAGACTGTTTCAGATTTTTCCTCAGGGTTTTGTCCCGAAGCCGTTCCGCGATCGGGTATCCCGTAAGGCAGCGGAGGTTTAAAATCAGGGTTTTCCTTCCCTTAGATGAAATGCCTTCCCAGGCTAACGAGCTCCATCTGCCCGAAGCTAACTGGTTTTCAGGCGCCAGGTACTCGCCCTCGCCCCTTCTCCTGTTGGTAGAAGCAGTTCCGCCGGGCTCGGGGAGCCACTTGTGCAGGCCAGAAGCTGGACTTGGTTGTCAGAGGCTATTTGAGACGCATGCCATATGGGAGCATTTTATAAACAATGGCAGCTTATCCCCACCACCACCCCTGGCTATGACAACCTGTTATATGTTTGATCAATTGAAAGTTATTCTCGATCTTAGGAGGCGACGGGCAGCGTGTGAATTTCGACATTAAATCTTTACCCCAACAGTACTTACGTAACGTTTTTTGGAACATTATTTTTTTGTTGAATTAATATGATGGCTGAAAATTCGTGTACAGGAATAAAGCCATTATCTTGTTCTTAATAACAAAATCGACTCAATATATTTTCAATGCATTCAAGGTTTAAAATGCCACTGAGATATGCAAGGGACGATATTTCTAAAGGCTCGCTCGTGGATTCCGCATACCTTCTAAATGCAAAGTTCTCTTACAGTATACTGATCCGAGGGAAACTGCGCCAAGTCTCAACAATGAGGAACTAGCGATTGTATTACATATTTGGGCACTTGCATCGGTAGCAAGAAGATTTCAGCTCGCATTTCCACAGCTATGGTAGCTTTTCGTATATTTGGTCATCTGTTCGTCTTTAAAGCTTAAGGGCAGAGTCTATAAGGCTACAGTTCGCACGGTTTTACTACACGGATGTGAAACCTGGACACTGGGAAACGAAGAACTAAGACGTCTGCAGGTATTCGACAATTGCTGTCTCCGCAACATAGCTGGAGTTACTTGGCACCAACGGATACGTAATGCAACTATCCGTAATGGAATCTTTGATAGAGAGGTAAATATGGAAAAACAAGTTTTCATGCATGTAACTATAGTTCGACTCTATGGTTATTGTAAAGCTAATTGCTTTTTCAACCATAAATCTTGAGTTTAGGTAACGTGCTGCAAATGGAAAATAATGGTTTTCCTAACGCTGTTTTCTTTGCCACACGTGACGCGGAATAGCTCTGACTTGGCTCGACCAACATCCGTCGTTCCCACTATGCACCTTCCCACGATTATGATGTACCCCCACACGTTCCCTCTACCATATAAATACAGACCATGTCCACGGTCCAAACACACACACACTGGGCGCTTGGACTCCCGATCAACGTCCCGTCTCGTTCTGTTTTCCTGGCTGTTGGGTTAGAACAACGCATAGATCGATAGAACGCAACGACAGTCTCTGCTGCAACATCGACGACACATCCATTATAACACAGATGACTGCTTTGACTGTTTAGCTAGCTGCAGTTGACGCGACCCTTCATCCAGGCTAGGATCCAGATAGATCAGCATCCGCTGTGGTTTCTTATCCTTAGTGATATGGTTCAAAATCGTATTCAGTGGTGATATTGTTGTAGACATCTTTTTGGCGTGTTGGATTAATCTTGTATGCTGTCAAGCAGGATGATGATGATAATGAAAGTTTGTAATGACGCAGGACAGTGAAGGATGCAAGGAAGTTGTCATGCCAGTGTGTAAGCCATTCTCAACACTTGCTTGAATGCGTTCTATTCGAGCTGTTGGCATCTTATCCCAGTGTGTACGTGTCTAATCTTCTATAGGTTCAGTAGCGTTCTAGGTTCAATCCTTCCCCATGTTTCTAGGATTTTAAGGTGTCATGGTTTTATGATAGTGAAGCACTCGGTACTTGCACCTGGGGTAATGCTGTTCACGAGGATGATGATGATGGATTTCACCGACTGACGATCATTTCAAAGTGTACCTCCTTCATACTTTTAAATCTTTTTAATGCATTGCAACTGATGACAGCTGCCTACATACATGACATACTAATGAGGCAAGAATTTCTCGTCTCAATATGATAGGCGCACACCAAAAGTCCTGTGCAAAATTGTACGCGTTGCAAGGTTAAACCACTTCCACTCGCTTTCGGATGAAATATTGACTAGCTCGTGATCAATGATAAGATTAAAAAATCAATATTAACGATCACTCTCATCGGGACCATGCTATCATTCTTGGCAGCACCACACGCCTAGAAGTAAACCCCAATGTGAATGTTCTATTCGTTGTTAAACATGGTGACCATGCAACTAACCATCGTAATTGCAGCAGTATCCGCCAGCCTCTTGTACAATCAGGATCGCTGCCGCATAATCCCAACAATGGATTCCGAATTCGAAGAACACATCACCGTTGCCAGCGGCCACTTGACAAATGTGGAGCACAGCGGAACCCATGGTACGCACGCTGAAAGAACAAGACGGCGATGAACAACAAAACACGCACACAACTAATACATACAAGTTAGTCCGAAGTTAAAGCAGCAGGCAAAACAGGACAAAGCCAGAAAGGTGATAGTAGTTTATAAAGGGCCCAAGACGAATATGACGATATGTTATGTTTCCATATTTCATATACTGAGGTCATGATGCGTAGACACGCTTCAAGGAAAAAAGTCGAACAAGGCTACAATGAAAAAGCTACGGAGCCTCGGCCCGACCACTTGCAGATAAAGAGAGGTACGAACCATTAGGAAAATAACTTACACACTATCATTAGGTACGAAAACCTGTCTAAACCAAATTGAGGTAATGCAACGTCACTGAGGTAGGAGACATGCCAAGCGGTGATATTGTAAAGAAAGCAAAGAACGCGATTTGGTCTCGATTGTTGTGACGCAAACACTTTCGGGTTATAACCCTTTAAAATATTGCCGCTACTAAAACCGCCGCTTTAAGATCATCATCATGGAGCACGGGTCTGGAGCGATTCAAGCAGCAAGTGACACAAGGAAACAAAACAGAGAACCACGCGCGTGAAAAGATATCAGGCAAGTAAACAACATTTATGTAGTAGTATGCTACAACGCGTATACCACCGCGCTACGAAACTGGTGAACGGGCTATATAACAGGCCATACGAGGAGAAGATTGCAACTCTGAACATGTTTAACTTTTCGTACCATTGTGTCAAGGGTGAATTTATGCTGCTGTTCAACATTCTGCATACAGAGGATCACCCACTTGAACACCTGTTTCATCGGCAAGAAGCACGTGGTAACAGATCGCAGGGCTACAAGTTAATTATTCCACACTCTAGAACAAATTGTCGAAGGTTTTTCTTTGCTGTCCGAGTTTGTTTTTGTATGGAACTCTCTGCCCTCATATATCATTTGCGCATCAAGCCTGAACTTGACAAGTATATCTTGACTAAACCCAACCTCGCACCTGAATACATGTGCTGACTTTCAATATTGATAAAATATTTGTGTCGTTTTTATGCATCCCTTATACTTTTAATCTGTGAATTGTATGCGTTGTGAAAATGATACAGCACATAAATTATGATACACATAATAAACTACATTTGCGTCAGTGGTCGGTTTGCAGCCATATCACGTAAGGTTTCCAACAACCCGTTTGGCGGAATTTGTGGTACCCTGCCAAGGAAAAGGATGATTATTGTGTAACTTAGCGCTTCAGTGAGCTTCTTTATCAAAGTGCACCACTTCATTGACCGTCTACCTGGCTGTTACGCTTCGTTTGCGCCAGTTTCTGTGAATAAAGCAACTAAAAAAAGACATTCTTAGAGCCTTTCCCATCCATTGAAAACGAGCTAGCATTCGCATATCTTTCAGCCCTTGGCCCAGCATAGCATATTCAAAGGTCCATTACGTTGCTTGCAATGCGAACAACCCTTTGCAGGTGACGGGCGTCAAAAACTGGTTCTATTAATTGGATGGGGCAAAAATAGACCGTAACGGAAACAGGTGCACGATTGGACGGTCGAAAATAGGTTAACATGCACCCAAAAGGTGCAACAAGAAGCAACGGTAAAGCGCGTTAACTTCCGTTGAAATTTGATGCCATCACACCGCTAAATGCAATTGTGGCAAAGTGGCTGCGATACGAGAGATTAAACAATGTCGGCGAATGATGAGTCCAGTGTGAAACAGTGCCCGTGTTGACATCACGCGATAGAGAACCAAGTGCGTTCAGTAGCGAGAGAGAGAAATGGAAAGAATGAAACCATTGTTTTCATCATTTGCTTTGCTAAATTTCCACTCACCCTCTTGCGCTAGCTATGATTCGTCGAATGTTGCCAGCTTTCTTATCAAGATTTTCAGGTTTTCGATCGCCACCCCAGTCGGTTAAAACGAGAGATTTGGACAGACCTACAATTAAAAATGTCGACTCGAAAGTACATGCTGGGCACATGGATGGACTATAATAAAAAGCCGTTAAAAAACAAATGTTAATAATTTAATAACCTAGTTAACCTCATGCACAATTATCACATTTTTAGGTGCGCACGCGTGAACCAGTATCATGCTGTGCTGGGTAAATAGATTGGAAAAGGATTTTATGATGATCAGAAGAAATATTAAGAGCTCATCTCAAGATTGACTTGTGTTCCCGCTGATGACATTCGAGACACTATTGTTGATCGTCACTTTCGTGAATGCAACAGGTTCATCGCAACTATTTCTTCTGATTGTTCACATCCACTGAACAAAAGCCTTGCTTCTTGTGAATCTTTTTCCTCCACCCGAAGTTACTATGTTATTCCCTATTCGAGAACTAACAAATTTAGAAACTCTTTTGTTCCATACTTGGCTCGATACATGGTTGATCAATCGGAAGTTGTTATGGAATTAAAGAAGCGATTGACAATTTTTTACATGACGCTGAGATGTTCCAGTTATTCTCCAATTTTTATTTTTCTAATTCACCTTAATTTGGCTAGCCTATGGTAACCTGACACTTTATTATCTCAAGTATCATTTCATTGTACTGCACTTTATACATTTTATCATATTTGCATTTTGTGGAAAAATTAATGTATTGCTGAAAATTCGTGTACACGAATAAAGTCATTCTCTTCTTCTTCTTCTAGACTGATTGATCTCTTATTTGTCTAGGATTTCAATAGTGTGTTTAGTATAACGACTATTTAGACGTAGTGAGTTGACCGCTACTCAATCATGTTCCCTGTTCTGACTAATACACTTGGTCTGACGAAGCTTCTGTGTCAGACCTAAAACGTTACCCCTAAACTCCCCTAACCGATTGCTCTCAAATCTATTTTTATAAATATGACCACTAGCTAGTTCCCAAACATCTTTCAACATATTTCCGGTCATTAATTTAGACCGGTTTCGTTGCTAACCCAGAGCGCCAGAATGAAATATCTGTATCACCGTTTAGGCACCGGATGTTATACTGATGTCATTCTCTATTACTAATAACGTCGACCCATGAGAACTACTGATGGCATCACCATGAGTTGTGGCGACAGTCACCCTTGGCCAGTGGTTAGATATGGCATGCTTTTTTCATGTACTATATAACCATGTCGTGTAAGACGTACACACCAGTGATGCTAGTCGTGCGTGCAAATTTCCAGCTCTAAAACAGTGAAAATTTGAAAAAGTTTGCAGCACAAGTATGGAAGGAAAACTCCTTTCAGTCGCTCAATGGAGCACACATCATTAGAGAGATGATCACACTAACTGGGTAACGTCTATAGAATGGAACATGCTTTATTTCGAATATATATATATATATATATATATATATCCATATATATATCCAAGCAAAATGATGCACAGTCATAGACTGCACGTGGGCCGAGATACTGTCAGGTTGCCTAGGCAAAGACAGATATGAGAAATGAAAATAGAGATAATAATATATAAATTTATTTTTCTGAGAAAATGGAAACGATGCACGATTCTATTGATGCCGGTTCATTGTCAAAGATTTCCTCGATGTGGTAATCCGTGAGGCTTCACTCACAAAACATCCAAATTAAGCATTGCCAGAAATCAGTGCATAGCATAA
Source organism: Atriophallophorus winterbourni (assembly GCA_013407085.1). Lineage (NCBI taxonomy): Eukaryota > Metazoa > Platyhelminthes > Trematoda > Plagiorchiida > Microphallidae > Atriophallophorus > Atriophallophorus winterbourni. The sequence continues at coordinate 12,058 of JACCGJ010022848.1, forward strand.
GAGATTTAAAGGTGGTACTCAAATCAAATACGAGCGATTATGTGCAGAGAAGGAAAGCCGAAGAATTCCTTTGGGTATGAAGGCACAAACATAATCCGGGTAAAGTGCCGAACAGTGATGAACTGCACACGTGATAAAATACTGTCAGGTTGCCCAGGCCTAGACAAATATGAGTAATAAAGTAGAATAAAAATGACAGAGACTCCAGCGTGTTTTCGCATGCAACATCTAATCCATCTAGAACGGTTTAGCTGCACAGTACTGAAATAATGCACCACCGTGCACTCGAAATCAAATTATCTTTTCGAATGGTCCTTAACCAAGATAAATGTCAGTCCGATTCTCGCAATCCCGTACACGACCCGTTCTCTATTCAACGCACCGTAGACGCTAAACCATCGAGACAGTTGAACTGCCCCGAATGATCGACAGTGAGACAATTAGTTTTAAATGATGGCAGTTCCACCGACAGTCCTGGGATTATAGCTCAAAACTACCTGGTTTTAAATAAAGTCCGATGTGGGACACAATTATAATCGAGCAATTTTCACAAAGCTTAAATCAACTAGCTTCTTTTTCTATATTCAAAACACGGCAACAACTTCAACCTCGTCATCACACGCAAGTGCTTAAAATCAGACAGGATGTGAGCGGAAAGTAAAGAGAAAACAACAGAACAGCAAACCTCAATTAGTAACAAGAGTAACAACAAACAGTAACATTACAAAGCATACCTTTTGTTGGCGACACGTGAATACGAACTCCATTCCGATAAGCTCCTTTGCCTTTTTCAGCGTGATAAAAGCATTTCAAGATCGGGTTGTAAACCACTGCAATAACTGCCTATGTTTGAGACATTCACACAAACGAAACGAAAGCTTACTTCTTTGTTTTGATAAAACGCTATTGAAACACAAACAAATGGAAACCTGTACATTATGAGGTGGATAAATCAGATTACCTGCTGACGAAATTTGAAGTCCCGTCAATAGGATCGATAATCCACGTTGGATGACTAGTAAGTTCCGCTGAACCACTGTAGCTTTCCTCAGCAATAAATCTTACATAAATGAAAATCGCAGTTTTACTTATGATCTGGATAGGAGGTAATGATTTCCAATTGTAGAAAATTTTCAACCGCCTTGTCGGCTTCAGTTACCAGGTCGGCATAAGAGGCTTTTTCGGTCACTTCAAATTTACGACAGTAATACTGTTCTATGATCTTGGGAAAATATACAGTTATGATTATTAAATTCACCTCTCCAGCTTTGGTCGCCAAGGTTTTGACAAATTCCAGGCTTACATTTGGACTAGGAGTCATTGTTATGAATTCCACGTTTAAAGATCGGAAGTTGTGTGTGCTGAAAACGTACGATCGAGCGAAAATAAGATACTCCCGTTGATAACATGAACAGAATAAAAATTACTATACAAGCATGACATACAACTTATTACCGACAATATGACTTGTAGATTTCGCACCTGCCGGTGGCTGGTGACCGATGTAGCTCCCTTTTCCGGAAACTTTCAGGTCAGATCCCAATAATCACGTTATCTGGTTGGTAGCAGCAGATTACGCTCGTTCGCAATACAATATCCGTCAATAGAACAAGAGGCAGTAACTTTTAATACGGCGAACCACATCCGCCGCGTCATGATGTTACCTCTTCAAACTGACAGTTTGGAATAATAGTGAGCAGAATTCCCTGGTAGTCATACACTGGTTACCTGCGAATTTTTTCTGGATCATCATCATGAGGCACAGGTATGCAGCCAGACCAAGTGCCAAGCAACATAAAGTAGCAAAAGCAGATAAACAAACGCGTAAAAAAGCGGGCAAGCGAAATATGCAAAAGTTAATGCGCAAAAGCAGCTTGTTTTTGTAGTTTTACTGCATCAGATTTTGTGATTTTCTACCGAATGTAATACAACGATGTCGGATAAAAACTATGATACAAAATAAAATAGACTGGTGCCACTGACTTCGTTAAGCGGCTACATCTCGTAAGGTTTCCAACCAACTTTCAAGTGGATCTTTTGGACCACATTCAGGCAAACGAATAAGCCTTGCTGAGTCTAGCGTAAGTTGAGTTTCTCCATCCCAAACAGCCACGTCATGGACTGGCCATCCGGCCGTTTCTCTCAGCTTCTACCAGGCTCTGCGAATAAGGCACTTGAAAACATACAAGATTAAGCAAACACTGTAAGACTGCCACTGAACACGGGTTCGAGACATTCTGAAGCCTAACTAAAAGCTGCGATATCTGACCGAGAGGACCATAGCCCAGATCGGTGCAGCTTTGAATAATTTCTATCATTCATATTCCTTATTTGGGGTAAAGATAAGCCGTTCGACGGCATTTTGAAACCCTGGAAGACCACGATGTTAAATCAAACGCGTGATTTCCAAACAATTCGAAATTTACTGGATAACTCATCTCAAAACTGACGACGATAAAATGACATTCCAAGTTCTGAATTCTGTTGAAATTTGTTTTAATAAATTTAAGACAAACCACGGAAGCTAGTTTTTATAATTGGACATGAGAGTGGTGTCTGAAAAGTCAGAATCAATCCCTCATTCTGGGAGCCGTGGAACGAGAAATTTTGAAAAAAAATGCTCAAAGTAACATTATTGTTTGCGAATTATTCAACAGCCAACTTTCTTAAGCTAATTGCAAACACCCTGGAAATTCATTAAATGCGTGTATACATTACTTATTATGCTAAGGTTCCAAACGCGCTATATCGTATTATAAAATTACATTCAGCATAGAATAGCACCGTTGTTGTACTGTACAAATCACTATACCGTCCATAATGTCTCGAGATGTGAATCGTCTTGTAAAGCAATATTCCTTTTTGAACTATAGAAACTACAAAACAATCATTCGAGGTATATGATGCAGATGCCACCTTAAGACTGATTGTAATAACTTAGGAGAAGCAAAGTTCAAGTTTAAGTTTTACGAGGCTGAAGTTGGCTGAAAGTCAACCACGCGCCCAGATTCCATTTGATGGTACGCGGTTGGGCACCTGGCACTTATGTATTGAAAATACATGTCGTATGGTTCACACGCTTTTGTTTATGGATATCTGGAAAGTAAAGTAGAAGTTCTCTTCACCAGCACGGTGAATACAAATATAAGAAAAAGTATAGCTTGTAGGACGTTGGTAATCCTGTTTCGTGAACTTACCGCGAACTATCTATTCTCGCGAGTAACATCCTACTTGATAATTTATTGATAAATCTCAAATGAGGATATATCAATATTCAATAATATATTATGGTACAAAAAGCTACGAGCTTAAAATCTAACCATAGGATAGACAATATAGAGGGTCGAACGGAGTCCAGCTGGTTCGATATATATATATATATATATATATATTATATATATAGAGAGAGAGAGAGAGAGAGAGAGAGAAATAGGGAAGTGGGTGAATTAATCGGCTGAAAGAAAACTGAGATGAAGTGAAAGACATCGAATTTGCTGGAGAGCTAAATACAGTTAAGAGTCAATTCGTTCTTTAGAAATGGAAAGTGATCGAGAGGTTATGACAGAACAAGGTAGATTATTCCAAACACGCAGAGTACGGACAGAAAACATTTACAGAAGTTTAACCGGCTGGTTTGATGAGCCAACTTAAAGGCTGTTCCCTGGGCTTTGAAACTGGTTGCCATCAAGAGCAATCCATGGCATTTGTTTTTCCTATTTGAGGATCTTGAAAACCAGCATCAAAACCCATCGAATGCGACCGTAACTCATCGGGAACACGTTGAGTGGCTGAGGGCGGTATTTATAGTTCAGCAAACTAAGTCCTTTGACGAGCTTTGTGGATCTCCACTTGGCCTGCACTAGGACCAAACGGATACGGCATTTTCAAGGTGGGGTCTGATGTACGCGTGTAGGAGTAAAGGAAAAAGGCGGCGTTCTATCTAACCAAAGACACGTTTGAGGAGGCCTATATTGCGATTCACGACCGAGGCTGTGTAGAAACATTAGGCTGAGCATTCAAGCTCACTTTAAACCAACACGCCGAGGTATATTCTTGCATACTTACCGAAAGTTCGGTGTCAACTAGTGGGAAAATATTAGTTCTAACTTTCCTTTTGTCGTTTATAAAGCATTATAGCATTTTTAGTTTGTACAGAAACGGTTAAGTTAACATGTGATTGTAGTCCAGCCTGTCTTGACGTAGTAGAGACGTAGAGTTTGTATAGGGTAGTGATAAGGCGAAGCGGATAAATGCAATAACGACACTATCCATGGAATGTTGAGTCTTCGGTGGCCGATATTTCATCGCAGAACAAGTTCTATTTTTTAGCTTCCTGAACGATGAAGTACCCCAGTTACGGATAGTCACACAGACAATTTAAGACATCCTCATCTCTAACAATTTTGACATCATGTTGAATAAACACTAGTTTACTGCAGAATAAAATTTTCACAAGCTTGAAAATGAACGCAGGATATTTTGTGCAGTGCGTCGAATATGATTGGTTATAACACTTTATAGGGTTATAACACTTTATAGGGAGCTTGAATAGCGTATGGACTGCAATATTAAATAAGAAATTGAATTAATAGTATCTGTCATCACAGGTTACAGGAAAGAGAATAAGTAGAATTTATACTTGATTTTAGTATGTTTATGATAGAATACGTGACAACGTAAATCGACATTATGTGAATGGCATGTTACATAATATTCAGTAAGACAAATTTAGTCGAAGAAAATGACCAATGCGCCAATAAATGAGTTAATTTAGGTCATTGACTAAGTTTAATGGTGATTCATTAAAAGTAGTTGAAGTTCAAATTGCAAGTTCAGTTCAGTTCAGTTCAGTTTGCACAGGACTGTATGTGACTATAGAAAAAATCGAGCGTCCAGATTTCTTTCGGTGGTATGCCACAGAAGAGCGTTCACCACTTCAAACATTATCTTCACAAATATCTTCTGGTATGAGAGTAATCTGGAATGCAACAGAAAAACTCCCCTCGCCAATAGGTGAGTAGAAACATTAGTGCGTTCCAAAGACAACATGAGGATCATACCAACTATTCCCTTACGGATAAAAATCAGGAAATAATGAAGGCCACACAGAGTCAAGTCCATTTCTTGAAACCCCCTACCGAAGTAGAACAAACAACTTCTTTAGGAAGTCGATTCCAGTAATTTACTACCCTTTCACTAAATAAGAATTTACGAACATTGGACCTGACATGTAGCTTGGTCAGTTTTAATGGGTGGCCTCGAGTACGTACACTTGGAGCCGAGCGTACAATTCACTGGGATGAATAGTACAAAAACCTGAAATGATTTTGAAGGTTTCAATCAGGTCCCCACGTAGCCTTCGCCTTTTCAGTGAGAAGAGCTCTGGACTAAGCAATCGTTCCTCATACGACCTACCCGATTGCACTACAATCATACGAGTAGCTAAACCTTGAACACCTTCCAGCTTGGCAATATCTTTTTCCAAATAAGGTGACCATACTTGAACGCAATACTCGAGATGTGGTCTCACGCTTGCTTTGTATGATGTTATGGAAACCTCTGGGGACTTGCAGGATAAAACTGATCGAAGGCGAAAAAGCTCTTTCCTAGCGCGTTGTGCAGCAGCTGCACGAACTTTCGGCACCCCATTTATCTAAAGTATACCATCTGGTCCAGCAACCTCTAGCTTCTTAATGACTTTAGACAAGCGATAGCTTTTAGTGAAGTTAACTGGTAGATCCAATGTAGCAGACCACTCGATGACTTTTTCAATGTACTCAAGAAGATCCTGTTCATCCAGTGATCCGATAATCTTGACATCATCTGCAAAAATATAGCAGGGACACTTTAGCGACGCTGCCGAATCATCAATGAAAATGAGAAAAAGTAGCGGTCCGAGGCGGAACCCTGTGGGACTCCACTAACAACTTTTACTTTTGAATTATACATATTTCCTATCCTGACACGAAAGAATCTATTGCTTAAAAAGCCTATTATCCATTTCTTCAGAAGACCATCGATACCCGTATAACCAAGTTTGACTGCAGTCAATCTGTGGTTTACCGAATCAAAGGCCTTGAAAAAGTCCAAGTAAAAAACTTCAACTTGTTGGCCTTTATCTAGCCTCATGGTGACCTTGTTGAGAAAACATAAGAGGTTTTTTAGGCACGAATTCCCTTTTAGGAAGCCGTGCTGATCGTAGTTCAGCAACGAGTAATGAACTTATCCTATCCCTAATAAGTTTCTGCAAGATTTAACATAGGATGCTAGTAAGACTTACAGGTCTGTACTTACAAACTGAGGATCGACTGCCACGTTTATGTATCGGGATCACATTAGCCAACTTCCAAATACTCGGAATATATCCATGTTGCAAGAAGGCGTTAAAAATACGACCCACTGGTTCTGCTAGTATTGGCGCCAGGTTCTTTGTAATATTAGGGTAAATGTCGTCTGAGCCAGCAGATTCATGGGGGTTAGTTGCTGCTTTCACAACTTAATACTACTCTGAAGAATGTCACAGATCCTGGTCTCGAGTCCGACAGCGTACAAGGTCAGTGGCAATGATGGCCACGAAATTAAAATGCAGTTGACAATGCATTCGTCATCTTGTTCCAAGGTACTGAAAAGGTGATACACGTTTAAACTGAGAAGCACGAACACGAAAATGGTTGACTCTGCAAAATGCTGCATGGCTTGCTCACCGACTTGATAGACTGCTGAAGTTGGGAACATTTCCGTTTGCTGATAACATAAGTAACACAACTTGTTTGTTGACGACAAAGTTAAATTATCAAGAACATTTACTCGACAAAATGGAATCGAACCCAAAAATTCTCTATCGAATCATAAATAACCAGTTAGAGTAAACCAGGGGTTTCCGCCCTAAAGACATGTTGATGGAATAGGACACGACACATCGCAATCAGCCGAGTGCTATCCCATTCTTCTCCACTGTCTTCAGTCCACCGCGATACCTGTAACCAGTCCCGTTGAACCTCCGTGAATCTCGCCAGAAACGTTTACAGCCCCTAACTTTTAGCTCCGACGGTGTCCTCCGTACATTGTTAAAAGCTCAACCAAAACGTCTACCTGGAGCTGATGAAATTACCCCGCGATCCTCAGAGCTGTGCTTATTCTATTGTCTACACGCTTTACCTACTTATTTAATAACTCTCTATAACGCCAAGGTTTCTTTCCCCTTTAATGGAAGACTGGTACATTACCCCCATCTACAAAGGAGGGAACCGTCTGAGTATCCATTTATCGACCAGTAACACTACTACCGGTGATCTCTAAAGTGATGGAGCGCCTCGTAGCAAACAGCGTCACAAAACATCTGGAAGACAATTGCTTGCTCACAGTCGAACAACACGGCTTCAGAAAAGACACTCTTGCCTTTCAAACCTTCTGCTCGCCCTCGATGACTGGACACAGGCTGTAGACAAAGGTCTCACAGTACATGCTTGTTATCTTGATATGTTAGAAGTATTCGATCGTGTCAACCACAGTCTGTTACTACAAAAGATGGAGCTATGTGGAATCAAAGGTTCATTACTAGCCTGGTTTTTGAGGATTCTATCCGCGACCGTGTTGTCATCCGAAGTAAGGGTGCATGGTGCTTTGTCACACCTATTGCAGTAGTAGTAACCGAGTGGGGGTGCCGCAGGGACAGTGCTGGACCAACTTCTTTCAGATGTATGTCAACGACTTACCTAAACTTGTTCTCTGCAAAATCTTGTTATTTGCGGATGACATCAAGCTGTGGACACAAGTACGTACAACTGAGGATTGCAGAGAGCTTCAGCTGGACCTCGATGCCTTAAAAGACTGGTCAGTTAGAAATAAACTACCTTCTAATGTCAGAAAATGCAAGGTATTGACTGTTGGAAGACATTTCGAGTACTCCTACACCCTTGGTTCCCATATTCT
>JACCGJ010022849.1:0-14155 GCA_013407085.1 Atriophallophorus winterbourni
TTGTTACCTCCGATCGGACTGTTTAGTCATTCAAAAAGTTGCAAAACATGAAATTCATGCGATGTGATGTACATCCATGGTCGATATCGACCGACGGAGGCCAACAACAACAACTACCCTCGACATTGAACCAGAGCTGCCCCTTCTGCAATACTTGTCAGATGTGGGAATATTTTTGCGACACAGTTAGACTGCCACGATTAGCTGGCTTACCAAAAACATGAAGGATGAGAAGCGCCTAATGAATAAAGGCAGGGGCTCCTTCGAGGAGGAAGAACTGGTGAAGGGACATTCAAGTGTCACTCTGGTTCGCTGGTACGACAACAAATAAGTCAATTTGGTGTCTACATTTGCCAGGGCAAATCCTCTATCAACTGTCCTTAGATTTGCTAAAACTACAAAAAGGTCCATCAAAGTACCTTGACCTGATATTGCGAAGCGATACAATAAGTCAATGGATGGTGTAGATTTGGCAGACCATCTTAATACCTTTGTATAGAATAAGCATGAAATTGAAGAAAGCTTATCACCGTCTGATCTATCACTTTATTGACATGGCTATAGTTAATTCACGGCTTTGTTGTTGTAGAGACTACGAGAGTTTTTCTCTTCCATTAAAAGAACTGCTCTAGCTTGCTTCCTTCAAACTTGAGGTAGCGTTCACCCTTACCAAAGCTGGAAAAATTTACTTGCCTCCTAAAACTGGACGCCTATCTCTAAGAGGTAAACACACTAGCAGCCAAAGAAGGTGCGCAGCCCCATCGTACGATGTGAGGTTGGACCAAATGGCACATGTGCCATGTGTCGATAAAAAAAGAAACCGATGCAGTTTCAAAAACTGTCCTGGAAATTCGAAGATACTCTGCACTGAATGCAATGTCCACTTATGCTCAGACATGCATAAGAACTGTTTTGTGGCATACTATTGGGTTTTGATCGCGTTGACTACATGAAGGAAATATATTATTTTCTATTAAACCTATTTTCTACCTCGTAAAAGAACTGCTCTAGCTTGCTTCCTTCAAACTTGAGGTAGCTTTCACCCTTACCAAAGCTGGAAAAATTTACTTGCCTCCCAAAACTGGATGCTTATCTCTAAGAGGTAAACACACTAGCAGCCAGAGAAGGTGCGCAGTCCCATCGTACGATGTGAGGTTGGACCAAATGGCACATGTGCCATGTGTCGATAAAAAAGAAACCGATGCAGTTTCAAAAACTGTCCTGGAAATTTGAAGATATTCTGAACTGAATGCAATGTCCACTTATGCTCAGACATGCATAAGAACTGTTTTGCGGTATACTATTGGGTTTTGATCGCAATGACTACCTGAAGGAAATACATTATTTTCTATTAAACCTATTTTCTACCTCGTGTGTGTTTAACATTAAAAAATTGAATTGAGAAATTTATTTTTACTTTTATGTCTCTTATGACTATAGCTGGAAATCAATGGACAAAGTGCCAGCACATGAAGATTGTACCGAATTTTTCCCACTTATATATTTTCAGTAATGTATAAAAAACTAAAATACTTTCTGTCCCCATATAAGGAGAGCAGTTTCATCACAAGAATGCAGGAGAAAAAATTATTTCAATGTAAATAATAATTTAGGCAGTTAAGGGTTAAGAGTGAGAGGGCTCACCCATTGTGATGGTAAACTACAAAGTAAAAAATGATTTTTAATAAATACACCTCGCCACACACAAATGAATATATGAAGTGGACCAAAAAGAAGTCTGCACTACACACAATACGACAAAAATGGAAAAAAATCACTGAAAGACCAAAGGAGCAAATGTCCAAAGAAAGATCCAGTGAAGTCCAACGATAGCCAGATAATCCACACAGGGAAGTCCAAGAAATAGAATCCAGTGTGCAGAATGCGCTCAAATGTTGGAGTATCCGTTAATCACAATTCCGGCACGCGGTGACGCACGAAAACTTCGCGTTCGGAAGAAGACAAAGTCAGAGTTCCAAATTATATTACCCACCAAAAATTATATTGTACAAGCATTAATTCGAATAAAGTATACATGGCCAAGAAATGAATAAACAAAAAAGGCCAAAATTGTATGTACAAATTACTAAGATACAAAGTGAACGCAGTTCACTACATATATTCTTCTTCGTATTTGCAGTGGATACAGCACCGAATGAATTATTAAACAGTCGGATAGAACTCACGGATAGTTAGGCTGTGTGTATTCTGGCAATATCCGCAATAATAATTCCAATACAGAACGCCACGAGAAAATGTATTGATAGAAGTCTTCCGGGATCCACTGAAATATGGAGCAGTTAGCTGTCAATATACAATAGACAAAGCAAGTCCACAAGCAACCGATACAACCACAGTAGAACGAGAATGGCTCGCGGAAAATGGTGTTTTTTTTATTCAAAAGTGATAATCACTATAAACAAAGTATGGAAATCGATATAAAAGTGATAGTTATTCTTTGTTTTGAAAAGGCGATTGGCGTCCACTGGGTTGAAGGAGATAAGAGCAGCTAAAAGATGTATTGTATTATTTTCCAGATAACCGGAAACAAGAGCGTGTGAATCGTACGAACTGTATACTCAATATAAAAGTGTCGGCTGCTCAATGGCATAGAGTCGAAGGAAATCTGGGCGCATGATATTCTTTTAGCCACCTTCAGTCTGGTGCAGCTTGAACTTGAACGGTAATAGCCATATACAAAAAGGGTCCCATTCCGGGTGTATGCAACTACAGGCCAGTAAGCCTGACAAGCATTTTTTGCAAGTGCTTGGAAAAAATCATCCGGCACCAGGTATGTAAACATTTGGTAGCCAATTCCTTACTATCCGATGCCCAGCACGGATTCTGGAAAGGAAGGTCCTACCTAACAAATATTCTAAGCTTTCTTGACGAAGTGACATTACGCCTCGATGAAGAGAGAGTAGTTGTAGTCTGCTATCTTGATTTTCAAAATGCATTTGACTCAGTAAACCATAGGTACCTTCTGCACAAACTAAGTATGTGTGGCGTCACAGGTGACCTACATCGATGGTTAAACAGCTTTCTAACTAATCGCACTAACTATGTTAGAATTGCAGGTGTGTGCTCGGAGGAATCACTGATTCTCAGTGGAGTGCCTCAAGGCTCGATGCTTGGTCCATTAGGTTTTCATATTTCGTAAACGACCTGGCAGCGTGCTTGAGTTCACGCTGCTTCCTGTTTGCTGATAATGTTAAGATCCCAGGAACCGACAGTACAAAATACGCTTATCTCTGATTTAGAAAAAGTAATCCAGTGGACAAATACCTGGGACTTGCCACTAAACTTGGGAAAGAGCTGTCTTCTGACGACTGATTTAGCAACAACCCAACTAGAAGTTGGTGAAGAAACTATCAGAATAGCTGCTGGTCAGAAAGTTAAGGATCCTAACATTACTATAACACTTATACAAAGAAGTCGTGCGGCCTCACTTGAAATACTGCGTTTAATCCTGGGCACCGTTATTAAGAAAAAAATAGCATGTCTCCGAAGGGTCCAGCGCCTGGCGACCAGGATGGTTGAGGGTCAGGCAGGTAAAACCCATGAGGCTAGACTCAAGGACCTCGGTTTGTTCTCACTAAAAAGACGTCAGCTGCGAGGTGACCTAATAAAAGTCTTCAAGATTCGAAAGGGTCTTACGGGTGATAATATTACTGATATCCTTAAATTTTCCCCTAAAGCAGCTACAAGGGGTAATTCTATAAAACGTCTTAAGAGTAGGCCCAGGTTGCTGGCACGTGAGCACTTTTTCAGCAACCGTGTGGTCAACTTCTGGAACAAGCTCCCAGATTGTATAGTAAGCCTTCAAATGTGTTGAGCTTTGAAAGGGAATTAAACGGTAAATGGCCTACCATATTTCCGCACATTGTCTAATAAAAAACTTTAAAAAAAACCCACAAATAACGTATTTTTACATTTTTATCATATCTGTCTAGGCCTGGGCAACATAACAGCAAATTAGCCCACATGCAGTCTATGACTGTGTTTCACTTTGCCTCGACTAGGCTAGTGATTTCATACATCATACATTGTTCACGCATATCATTGCATTGTTTCCTGAATAGCTGACCTCTCACCGTGCTGGTGAAGAGAAACTCTACCTTACGTTCCAGATATTCGAAAACAAGAACGTGTGAAAAGTACGAACTGTATACTCGATATCGAAGTGCCGGGTGCTCAACCGCATACCGTCAAAGGAAATCTGGGCGCGTGATTGGCTTTTAGCCACCTTCAGCCCCGTGCTGGTGAGGAGAAACTGCCTTGTCTTTTTTCCAGCATCGATTATTGCGCGTTGCTGTCCTACTACTATCCTACTACTACAGCGCCTGGCACCGCGATCATCAGAGATTGCAAACAGAGAAGAAAGAAAATTACCTTTTGGCAGTGCATCGATTATAGCGCGGTGCTCTTCCAACTACATTCTCCTAGACCTACGACCATCAGAGGTTCCACACGGAGAAAAAGGATTGACCCTTTGGCAGTGGTGGGCGCTTCTCCGCAGCATTCCACCGAATGAAATTCTGGACGCTCGATTGGCTTGTCAGCCACATACTGTCCTGTGCAAACTGAAATGAACTTAACTGAACTGAACTGAACTTGAACTATTGAATTCAAGGTCGCGCGTGGAGTGAATTTCTGAGGTTCCAAGTATCTTTCATTACAAGTCTTGTGGCTGAATATCGAATCAGATTCCTTCTCTGATTCAATTGAAATTTTTATTAGAAACCATATACGTGTCTGGGGATTTACTAAGAAGTATTCCCCGTGAAAACTGGTAAATTGTTTTCGCAATCTGCTGCTCCATTAACGATTTACTGCAGGCTACGTTACAATGACTTCTTCGCCGTGCCTCAAGTGCGCCAAGAAAGTTATTTCCTCATCCAAAACCATGCAATGTTCAATATGCAGCTGCTGGATTCACACCCGATGCTGTAAAATGGAGGATACCACTTATCAGGCGTTGAAGACCTACCATGAGCCGTACCTTCATTTTATCTGTGAAGCGTGCATCCCTCGTCTGGAAGCCTTGCAGTCCTCTCATTTACCAAATAAGGAAGATCTACCTGTAAGTGGGTCCAGGCTGGTTAATGATGTACAAGGCACAAGTGTTCCGGCGGATAGCAAAACGCCTCCACTCGGTAGCACACCGAAAAAAAGCAAAGCTGTGTCATCCGGACGCCGATCAAAAACTAGAAGAAATAAGGTTGTTGCACTGCCATCGAACGTGCAAGTGGAATCTGTCTCTTCAAATATTGCGGATCATGTGGTCACGTCTAATGAATTAGACCCAAATGCTAACGCCACATATGCCTCTGTAGCCGCCATAAATACAGATGCCGATACTGCAACCTGGTCCAATATTTCGAACAGAGTCGAAAAATTGGAAGGCCGATTACCACAACAATGTTCTAGGAATGTGGTGAAGGAGAGTAAGATCTCACTTCCGAGCAGTAAAGCTGACAGTTCACCAGACGCACGCAAATGCTGCCTCATTATTGTGAATGAACCGGAACCAGATGGAGAAACATCTGCTGCCAGAATTCAACAGGATAGCCAGTTTCTTCAATCAGTTTTCGGGAAAATGGTTGACCAAGGGGAGGCTGGTATCACAATTGTATCAGCGTTCCGACTTGGACGCAGAAATCTGGAGTGTGAAAAGCCCAGGGTTCTTGAAACAGTACTGGCTTCCGACGATCAGGCCCAAAAGATCCTAAAGCGCGTTCATCGACTGAAGGGTCTACCGTATAAAATATTACGAGATTTGTCGCCTGACGATAGAATCAAGATTAAGACTGCTACGATGGAGCTTAAGAAAAGATTTTCGGAGGGTGAGAAGGACCTTCGTATTGTGGATTTTCGCGTAGTAAAGAGGCCATCCAAAGTTCGCTGGAGGCCCATACTGATCGAACATCCAACTACTCTCCATTAAAGTATTTCGAAGTGCTCTGTTTCAACGCGCGGAGTTTGAGGAACAAATTTGACGAAGTAAGCCACCATGTCTTGGCACTACAGCCAGATATCGTTGGAATAACGGAAACCTGGCTGACACTCGACATTACTGATGCAGAGCTATTCATTCCGAATTACCGCCTACTCAGAAGTGATCGAATTGAATCTCAACATGGTGGTGGGGTGGCGATATACGTCAAAGAACATTTATCCGTGGAGGTTGTTGATAGTTTTCGAGATGACGATGGTTTTGCTGAAAGCATTTGGTGTCAGATCAAGTCCAGTAATGGATCAGCAATGATCGGTGTCATCTACCGTTCACCCTGCGCCCGTATCATGGCATTATTTGACCAGCTCCGCCGCCATGGGACGAAGAACGATTGTATGATACTCGGTGACCTGAATGCTCCGGACATCAACTGGTTGGACCTCGTTACAAATGGGGATGAGTACCAACGGGAGTTTCTAAATCTGATTCTGGATTTGAACCTCGTGCAGCACGTTCTCGTTCCTACTCGCTATGGACATGGCTAGACTCCGTCTACTCTTGATCTGTTCTTCTCACCCAGAGAGTCAGATGTGGTTGACTCATCCGTGGAACAGCCCATCGATACAAGCGACCATTGTGCTATTCGGTTCAAATGGACTCGGGGTAAACCGCCCCAGCCGTCGCGGCTTCCACGGAGAAACTTCTGGAACATGGACTTGAAATTGTTGGTTGAAAAAGCAGCCTCAATTGACTGGACGTTACCCGTTGATTCCACTATTGATGACTGTTGGAAATGGTTCCTGAATAATATCCGTTGCTTAGAGGATGTTGCTCCATTAACCAGAGATCGTCCCGGCTCACGTGGCCCTCCTTGGTTTGATAGAGAACTTCGTACCTGCCTGCGGCAAAGAAAGCGTCTTTGGATTAAATTCAGAACGAGCCGATCGACGCCCATTACGAAGAATATCGGGCTGTACGGAATCTTTGCTCAAAATTGAAGAAGGATAAAAGAAGTCGATTCGAGCTTCAATTAGCAAATTCTTCAAAATATAATCCTAAACGATTATTTGCGTACATTCGGCGACGGGTCAAATCATCGAACCCCGTACCTTCTCTCAAAAATTTGGAACGGGAGGTTATAGAGACTGACACTGGGAAAGCTGAGGTGTTTGCATCGCAATACCAATCAGTTTACGCAATAGAGCCTACCATATCCTGCAAACAAATATCGCCGACGGAAGTAATGCCCAATTTTGAGATCACGGCTGACATGGTGCGAATCCTCATCGAACATCTAAAGGTACAGACATCTCCAGGTCCTGATGGTATTCACCCTGCCATATTAAAACCTTTATCAAGGATCATCAGTTCACCTTTAGCCGCTTTATTCCAAATTTCAATCGATTCGGGACGTCTACCAGAGGATTGGAAAATGGGTATAGTAAAGCCGATGTTCAAAGGTGGGAGTTTATCAGACCCTGTAAATTACCGTCCTGTTACACTTACGTCTGTCGTAGGCAAATTGCTGGAACGGATTGTAAAGGATAAGATAGAACAGTATTTGCGCGAGACCCAACAATGCTCGAATGCCCAACACGGCTTCACGAAAGGCCGCTCATGTATCTCCAATCTACTGACCGCCCGAGAACATTGGTGCAGAAGCCTTGACGCTGGTTTGCCAGTTGATGTAGTCTTCATCGACTTCAGTAAAGCATTCGACCGTGTTCCACATCAGAGGCTTATTTGGAAACTAAGAATGTCTGGTATAGAGGCTTCGTTGCTTGCTTGGATTGAGGATTTTCTTATCGGACGGCGAAGCCTCGTTGAAGTCAATGGGGCCAGATCTGCATCCTTTATCCCAACTTCTGGTGTACCACAAGGATCCGTTCTGGGGCCAACCTTGTTCAAACTCTATGTGAGTGACCTTCCCGGTATTCTGAACAGTGGTTGTCTCTTATTTGCAGATGATCTGAAGGTGTGGGCTTCTGTCACGACGGCCGCTGACGCTTCCCACTTGCAAGATGATTTGAATGCACTTCGGAGTTGGACTGACAGATGGATACTCCCGATTAATGAAAAGAAGTGTGCTATCATGCACATCGGGAGCAACAACATGCGACATGCATATCAGTTGGAGGGCCATGGTCTCAGGATAGTTGATGCAGAGCGAGATTTGGGGGTGATGGTAACTTCATCCCTCAAAACTGCGGAGGATACTGCGAGAAAGGTCGGTTCTGCCAGCCGCATGTGGTGGGCATTGAGACGATCCTTCTTAGAGATAAATCCCAAAGTTTTTCAAGTTCTTTATAGCTCTCACGTCAGACCAATATTGGAATTTGGGCTTCCCGTGAACTATCCGTTAACCAAAGGGGAGAAGGATCGTCTGGAGAAAGTCCAAAGGAGGGCTACCAAGTGCGTGAGGGGTATGTTTCGTATTCCCTATGACGACCGATTGCGGGAACTCAAACTTTTCCCACTGGAATATCGAAGAATGCGATATGATTTACTGGTCACGCGGAGAATCCTACTTGGATATTACGGAACGGAACTTCAACAATTCTTTTCGGTATCCACGGACTCCAGAACTAGAGGTCATTCGCTGAAGTTGCAGAAGCGCCGAACGGAACACCTGAAGCCATCGTTTACTCTGTCGACCAGAGTGGTCAATATTTGGAATGCACTCTCCGCTGATGCAATTGGGGCAGTCACCGAAGAGCAGTTTAAACGCATATTGGACGGTGAACTTCCCGCTATCCTGCGCGATTCGCCTACTCTTTCAGCTCAGTAACTCCTCGTGAGGAATCTACGCTGAGATAACAGAGACCCGGGAGGTGAAGCGGCTTTCACGGACTGTAGTCCTCCTGCCGTCTATTTCAGAAGAAGAAGGAAGGACGAATAAGAATTCCTTTTCAAATTTATTTCCATTTAACTCAATGCCCGGGAGGACAGATCAGGTCCTTGGCTGAACCAAAGATCACGCCGCCTGCGCCGCAACTGATCACTACACAGAGTTTTCCGACTACCGTTGCCAGCGCTGTGGGAGAGATGGTTTTCCTTCCATTCGGACTGTTTAGTCAGTCCAAAGCTGTATAACATGAAATTCATGCGATTGTGAGGTACATTCCATGGTGGACCATCCACCGAAGAAAGCAAAACAACATGCTTGTTTTAATCAATATATTACACGATATAATTTCCACGCGCTTAAGGCTCTGTTTCTGATCGCTAGTGCGGCACTGTTTGCTGATTGGTGATCACAGCGGTTAACGACTAAATTGATCGGCTTTTTCAGCTTCGTGAATTATCGTTTCTCGATCAACATGGCGCAACGGATTCCGAAGTTGATATTTTGTGTTGGATATTGCTTTACACATTAAATTTGTAACTCTCTGTGAGTTTGTGTTCCCTTGTCTGTTTTTTACTTTAACATTTTCTGTTCAATTTTAACACATATCCACTGCATAATTGGTGAGCCCGATTTCCCCTTTTTTTATCAGAACTCCCAATTTTTCCAATGTTGTCATAATGTCGTTTGAACCTATTGACTGGTGTTCTAGGCGCCCTATGGCTTTTCACAATGCTGGGCTGAAGCAATCGCTTTTATGTGCCGAACTCGAGGATAGAACGCTGTCACAGGTAGTACGTCGCTGCGTTCTTTCCTGGGTGACACAAAGTTAGACTATAATGACTTACAACAATTTTGGGTGTTGTGTTTTCCATCCAGCACCACTGCTATTTTTGCCGTATCAGTTGACAAATTTTGTTTCGACACTCTGGATGAACTGGAAGAAAAAATTAACGAAAACCTTGTCAGCACCCTTGTTAATCAGTTTTAAGAAAGAAGACACATCTCCAACCTTGAAGTAACCGTGGTCACGTTGAGAAAGCAGCTCTCATCCTTGCATTTGACCATTTGTATTATGGAACGGTTCAATACTTCCTGACTTTGACTTAGTCGATCTGGAAGCAGAAGCCGTTCTTGACCTCGCGATATACATTGGCTTCGCTACTACAACCCGCGTTTTAACAAAGCCACCATGTCGGGAAAACATGTAGCCAGTCAGCAATGGCGACCACTGATCCTGACAAACCCGTTAGGCGTCTCCTGTACGTCTAAGATGCGTCTAATAAACTCAGTTTTCTCGTTGACTCACAGGATGAGGTTAGCATTATACCATGCAGCTGCCAAAAACGTGAGCTTCGTCCATCAGGAATCATAAGTCAAACGGTTAATGATTCGAAAATCTTGGCTTCATGTGAGAAACTTCTTGAACATGATCTAAGGCTTGGACCTGCATTTCTTTTCGTCTTTCTGATAGCCGATGCTCAAAAGCCTATAATCGGTATCGATTTCCTGGCGAAGTACGGTCTTATAGTCGATCTTCATCACCAAATACTACACGACAATAACACAACACATAACGTTTCAAGATAAATCTGTTCCATCAGCTCACCCGTTCTTCGCATTTTGTTCCGAATAATGCCACATATAGCTATATCATGCGTGAATTTCAAAAATTAACACGCCCATAGTCGTTCAGGAAGAGACTGACTCACGATGTCCTGCAACACATCCTCACTAAAGTCCCTCGAGTTTTGCTAAAGCTCGCAGGTCACCACCAGAAAAGCTGAAACAAGCAAAATTGTTAATTCAAACATCCGATAGCACTTGTTATAATTGAACCGTCCACTATTCCGCGGGATTCATCACGTTACATGGTCGCCAAAAACAACGGGGATTGGAGACCTTGCAGAGATAACCGTGTGTTGAATAGGGTCACAGAAAATGACCGGTAACCTATTCCGCACCTTAACGTTTTAGCGCTAAGCCTCGACGAAAAACAAGTTTTCTGTTAATTCGACATCGTATGTGCATACCATTGCAGTGCAGGGCAGGGCTTGTGCAACGCGGCACAGTCTTTTCAAAAGTACATGTATCACGTTCTTTCTGGACTCGAGTTCGTCTTTTTGTACATAGACAACGTTAATATGATAGTTCATCACACGACGTGCATGTACGGCATCTCCATGAGATCATTCGATGTTTCATCCAATACAGCGTCACTATCAATCCCGACAAATGCGTTTTCGACCAGTCGACTATTGATTGTCTTGGCCATAGGATTGACAGTATTGGAATAAGCCCGTTGCTGGAGAAGACACGGTCTACACTACAATATCAGATGCCACGCCCGATCGAGAGTTTACGCCGTTTCCTCCTCGTCGTTGAAGATTGTGTTGCATTGTTGGTTGATTGTGGATCACAACGGTTAACGACAAAATTGAAGTGAAACAATTTGTGTGGATAATATCATTGGACATTAAATTTTAACTAGCTGTGAGTTCGTTAACTTGTCTGTTATTTCTGTAAAAAACATTTTTGCTATATTTTTGCACTTATCCATCACGAAGCAATATGGCATCAGTGCAATTTTATCGCGCTATGGTTTTCAGCATTGGATATGTGCTTGCGAGAAAAACTTCATGCTCGTTTGTATTGAAAGGTGTACTGATAATAATAATCTGCCTTATATGTGTGGTAGATTTAAGATATTTACATCGTTGTTGATATTGTTTGATTGATCGTGCATTTTATGTAGTATTCTTGTGAATATATACACTATTAAATTCCATTTTTACACCGCTCATGTGTTCTGTTTCAGAACTGTGTTGTTGAGTGTAGCTACCTGAGATTTGTATGTTGTGTAAAGTTCATAAGTGTGTTCCGATTTATCGTGTACTATCGATAGATCGTGTATGTGGATAGTGGTGGTAGCACATTTGGTCTTTCATTTACAAATTAATAAGACGGATTGATTCCTATGAGAAGAATTTTGATGATTTTGAATCCAGAATATTTGGTTAATCAAAACGCGATCTACATACTGTGTGTTGCGTTTGAACTTGCATTGCGTAAATCCGACAACCACCACAATGTTTTACCGCATGTACTAACTGAGTAGTAGAACCAAATTTAACTATTAATTAAATTTTCATTACTAGCAAATAAAATTTTGCACTAAAGTGCATTCAACCACTTAGGATGTAATAATATGAGAACTCGGTTATATATGTTATCGGTTTTGCACTAAATTAGAAGAGAGCTAATAGGCTGTGAATTTTAGTGATTGTGCAGTAAATTATCATGAAATCTGCATAGAGTTAATGCTTTTAGAAGAGAGTAAATTACATGAGTTCATGTGTCCCGCTCGTAAACTTAATTGTAGTGGATAGAGAAGAATGGATTATGAGACTGCGTGGGTTCCTGTTATATCCACATACTATTTCGACACCGATGCAACCACAGAAGAAAGAAGACCTTGCGTGGTCAAAGAGTATATTGTCATTTATGAATGAGTTGATTATGTACAAAATGGTATTCAGCAGTGTATTGTTGTGACGTGAGTTACGCGTAGTACACCCGTTTTTTCATTTCGACAAATTCAAAACAACGATTGAGATATTCTACGGTACTGTAATTAAAAAAAATTACAACAAAAATAACTATACAAACATTAATTGTATAGGAACGTCACAGCAACAATAGAGCCAAATACTCCACAATCAAATTCAATTCAAACAAAAGACGACCTGACATAAAAATAAGACGAGTCGATTTACCAAAATGTCGTCCAAACTTTCTGTGACAATTAAAAATGACACACAAAATAGCGTTCAAAATCAAGCAAAATACTGAAGCCCAAAATGGCAACCAAATTCCGCAACAATGACCGACAATGGCAGAAACAATAAATTAAAACAAACATTTGACCGAAGGCGTGTACAGAAAAGATTTACAATAACAGAAATAATTACGAAAATAAAAGTTTTATATCAAAATACTGTTGGAAAATAAAACACAAGCAAAATCTATTTCACAAAATTCACGTGTTGTAACTAGGTTCAAAATAAAAGGAATGCTGAAGGGGAAGGAAGAATTTCAAACTACTTTGAACCTTACAAACAGATAAATAATGTTAACTGAGTTATGGAACAGAAAATCGGTGAAATGTGAGTGATACCGATAACAGGAAATCGATAAATCGATATGACGTAATCGCAATCGAAACGGAACGATATTGTCTAAGTTAACAAATTAAAATGACACAAAACAGAAGGCCGTACAAAGTAATATAGAATATCCCCTAGAGCGTCGGAGACAAGAAAAAGACGCTCGAAAAATCATTAGTTTCTAAAATCATCAGACTTTGTGGGAGAATGTATCTCTCGACCTGAACGTGTTTGTTTGTTATAGTCAGGTGGTTTGAGACATGAACGTAATTGGGGTTTTTTAGGGGTATGTTTGATTTCTGGCGAATCGGATAAAGGAACGTGTTTGTCTGTAGTAGACGTCTGTGGAGTAACTTTTATGGTATTTGTTTTCGCTTTCGATATTGATTCTACGTAAGCAACTTTCGGACGATCGATACTGACGATTTCTTTTGTTCCATTCCGGTGAATCACGAAATACTTATGATGCCTGCTGAGTACCTTATACGGACCAGTGCATGGTGATTGAAGTGGTCGACGTACATGATCTGCACGCACAAACACAAAAGTCGCAGGTAGACAAGTCGACTGGGATGTAGAACGGTTGAGCGCGTTAGCGAGTTGGGATAGATCGTAATGATTTCATGAAGCTGCGAAGGCGACTGACATATTGTGGAGCTGTAAGATCTAAAGGTGATTCAGATGTCAGGAAATTGTCAGGTAGGTTGGATATACTCCCGTACACCATCTCTGCAGCTGATTCGACCACAGGTCTTCTTCCATGGTGGTACGAATACCAAGGAGCACCAAGGGCAATGACTCGGACCAACGTTCTGATTTCCCGTGACTCATGATTGCGGCTTTGATTTGCCGGTGAAATCTTTCGACTAAGCCATTTGAAAAAGGATGGTAGGCTGTAGACTGTATGTGATTTGTGCCGAATGTTCTATTCAATTCCCGAAAAAGCGTTGACTGAAATTGGGAAACTCTGTCAGTGGTAATAGTGTTCGGTACACCAAATTTTCCGATCCAATGTTGAATGAAAGTTTTCGCAACCGTTTCTGCGCTGATACCTGGAATGGCTACAGCCAATCGCCAACGGATTAAAAGGTCGACGCAGGTCAATATATAGGAACAACCGTTAGAGACCGCTAATAAAGCAACGAGATCCAAGTGAAAGTGCAGAAAGCGCTCCGTAACAGGTCGAAA
>JACCGJ010022851.1:0-12444 GCA_013407085.1 Atriophallophorus winterbourni
TTTTGAAATATCCAAGTAGCACGCGTGTATTGCTTGTCCTTTATCTACCGATTCAGTCCAATCATCTAGCGTTACCAGTAAATTAGACAAACAGGAATAATTTCGTCTGAATCCATGCTGGTTCCTCGAAAGCAACTGATTATTCTCGAAGTGTTTCATTAGATCCTCAGCAATGAGTCGCTCATGTAATTTTGAAATCACTGGTAACAGAGTAACGGGTCGGTAGTTGGAAACATCGGAGCGATTTCCACCTTTGTAAATTGGAGAAATTATTCCTCGTTTCCAATCTATAGGAATCACTCCACTTGCCAGTGTTTGCTCGAACAGATAAGTGAGTGGTTTGTACACCAAACTCGCAAATTGCTTCAATATTTTCGGGGTTATTCCGTCGGCCCCAGGAGACTTTCCGGTTTTAAGATTAAATAAGCCTTGGAGGACGCGTTTCTCAGTGACACTTATTTCACTTAGGGCAACCGTGTTTGAAAGTGTTGGATTTGGGCTGTTTGTTGCATGTTGTATCGGGTTGAATACCGATGAATAAAACGTGGCTAAAGCATCAGCAGTTTCTGCTGCAGTTGTTGTCGGTCCGGCTGATGTGTTCACGGACGCTACTCCAGGTTTCACCTTAGCTTGATCGTTAACCATACGATATAGTATTTTGGGGTTTCGCTCCATCATGCTTGATATCACTTCTTGGAAGCACAACTTGTCTTGGATGACAAATTTGTTTACTTTGTTCTGCAGTAAACGGAATGTTTCCCAGGTCTCGGATGATGGGTTTTGCCGATGGTGTCGCCGAACAATGTTCCGTACCGTTAACCACTTACGAGTTCGGCTTCTTAATTTAAATTCAAAGTTTTTTCTTGAGTTCCTGAGGACAAATTCGGAGCTCACTTCGATTGAACTTTTGAGATTAGATATTAGCCATATCCAAAAGTCATGTACGTTGCTGGTTTCCGGTTGGCAGTTAAACGTGTTTTTCAGAGCATCACTTAACGCCATAGTGTTGATCCGCCTAACTCTTTTACGGGCATCATTTGTTCTTACAGCTTCAAACAGATAGTCAAACTGGATGACGACGTGATCACTTAGTCCCAGTGGACTTTCGTAGCAACGTTATCAATGTCATGTTCATTGCTTGTCAGAACGAGATCTAAGAGTGAGGGTAAATCGTTTCCGCGGTATCGGGTATTACATGTAATGTGGTTATAAAGAGGAATATCGTCAAACAACTCACTGAATGCGCGCTCGAGGGAGTGTTCTGGGTAAATGGTGCTGCTCTGCAGATTCGGTAAATTGAAGTCACCCATAATCAAAAATCCACAAGTGTATCTGGAAGTAACCATGCGAATTTTATCCAGTAGGGCCAGATTGTAAGTTTCCTGTGCAGACGGTGGGCGATATACTACTCCCAAAACACAGTCTTCGCCGTTAGCTAGTCGGATTGAGCACCAGAGTGTATCCAGTAACACGATGTCTGGATCCGTAATCTCACGGCACAGAAGGTTTTGGCTATAATACAAAGCTACTCCTCCTCCTCTGGTTTCACGGTCATGACGAATAAGTGACATTCCTGGTAATTCAAGTTCACTATTTGTTTGCTGAGTCTGCAGCCACGTTTCCGTTACGGCGATGATGTCTGGTGAACATCTCAAAAAAACTGCACGCAGTTCACCGATTTTGTTTCCGAGACATTGTGCGTTGGTGTAGATGCATTTCATAGTTGTTTTTCTCAACAAGGATGGGGTGTGGGGAAGAAGGCTAGTGGAGTGCAGAATATATGTTAGGCCGACTCCTCCAGAGTCGGCAACTGAAGGTTTTTTGCTTGCAGGGATGCTTGATCGTTTTGGGGTTGTACTGTTGGAACACAGTGATCTATCGTATCGGCTGAAATTGTTTCTGACACGTCAACAACTGATGGACTTGGTAGTGTTTCTTTTGAACTTAGTGGTGCATCTATCTTTCCAATATGGTGTTTCGATGCACCTAGTCTAATTTCTCGCGGGATTATTCTGCGGCCATTTTCCCAACGAGTTTTGACCGTGTTCAACATATCATTACGCAAGAACGTTATTTTAAGGGGCTTAGGACCGATGCCCTTATAATTCGTAGATTTGGGGATGCGGAACGTGTCCGTCACAGCTACATCATGCAAACCAAGTATATCACTGAGGAATCTCCATTGTAACTGATCGTGTTTGCGCTGCACCGCTTTATCAGTTGCTTCATCAGCTTCTGGAACTCCCAAAAGGATTATACTTCGATCATCCCTCTGTTTCGTTTGGTTTTGTTGCTGGTCCTTTCGGGCCCTTTCCCACCAGGGCACATCAGCAAAGATCCTTGCAGTGGTCTCTGAACGCTCCTTACGCAGGAGAAAAGCGGATAGTAAGATGTTTTCAAGATCCCTTTCAGAGTGAACCGTGATTCTAAGCAATCTTGGCTGGTCCAGATTTGAAGAAGTAGGTTTACGACTTAGTCGTATCAATGATAGTGGTTCAACTGGCTCCAAGTCCATGTTGTTGCACAACCTTTTCCATTCTTCTTTATCGTGCTTTAGCCTGTCCCCTAGTAAGGTGGCACTCGTTTCCTTTACGTTGGTGCAAATCACACTTAGTCCATGGACTGAATGTACACTTTGTGTTTGGCGCTTTCGCTGGTTGCTGGACGTTTCAACTACCTTAGATCGAATACCAATAGTGTCCACTTTGGGAGTGTTTTGCACGATGACTTTTGGTTTTGAACCTAAAGGTTTTCGCTGATGATTCGGGTGAGCAGGTGGCTTTGGCTTCGTATCTTTTTGCGAACCAGGGATGTTTTGGGCAGACAGGCCTTTAACAGTCGCATTTGTAAAGGTGGCCTTTTGATGAAAAGGACGCTCCTCAAGACACTCCGGCACAGTTGCAACAGCTGAACATTCGTGTTGAAAGATCGAAGATTTAGCGTTTATCTGACTGGTATTACCGTCAGTAGTTTCCGATTTATTGAAAAACATACTGGCAAACTGAGAATTTTGAGTCTCTACCGATGTCTTCAACGTTTGTATGATAAGCTCTAAGCTCAGCATCCGATCATCTAGGTTGCTTTGCGCAACACTTGTTCGAGCAGTTAAATCTGCGTTTGGTTTAGCTCGACAACTTTTGCACACATAGCATACACCAGGCATGTTTTCATCCATCAGGATCGATAGCGCATCCGAGGTCAATGATTTGTCGCATTTTGCGTGGCATTTGTGGGAACAGTTTTGACACGTGACAGATTTGACCTTACCACTGACGACTTTCATGCAGACGACGCACGTTTCGCGAACATCAGATTGTTTCATGTTAACGGGGTCAACTAAAAGTACAAATCAGAGCACAAAAATCGATACGGCTGCGGTTGGTTTGTGTGGTATTTGGCGGAGTTGACGGAAAATGACGGGTTGTCGGAAAATTTCGTCACTCGATTTAGCTGCTAATTTGCCAGATTCCCTTTGAGATTTTTGGCGTGAATTTGATATCACGTTGTGTATTTCTCCGAGTAGTTCCCGACAGTGATAAACACCAATGGGGTAATCGAACAGCAGAAACACAAAAGCGATTCCAATAAACGAACAAACTGTAGAAAAATCCACGGTTGACGTACACAAAGAACGACACGTCGCAGATGGATGATTCTTGTATGAATAGATCCGACGTAGCAAGCTTTCAGATAGATATCCAAAAATCAAACCGATCGGATGAAAACCAAGAAAGTTATATCCAAAAATATCGGAGGTCAAAATTAATCCAACCGCACGTCACGTCAAGTATATAACCTTATTTTCGTCAAGGTATTTGCTCAGTTTGTTCACCTGGATCTTTTTGAGCACCATGAATACGGCGAGAAGCTACGTAACAGTCCTGTAATTTGAGTGCTCTGAACGTGCTCCGCCTTTGAAAAACGGGGAGATTATACCGGATTTACATCCCATCTGTATGACACTTTGAGACAGCGCTCCGCAGAATAATTGAATCAATGATCCGCAAAGAATTTGTGCACAATGCTTGTGTATATTGAGGGTAATTTTATAATAGCTATAAGATTTTCTGAGATTCAACGTTAGTAGAGTTCCCGGCACCTCATCTTCGGTAGTGTTTATTATGTAAAATGGTACAGAATGAGTTATTTCTCGATACACTTGTATATCAAAGCTTTCCTTCCGGCAAGATACTGTAGCATAATAATTCAATAGAATTTCCGCTCTATCGGCTGCATTTTTGGTCATTCCATAGTGCGTATGTAAGACAGCAATTCCTAGTTCCACTAAAAGCAGCTTCATCACATTCAAGTGAAGGAGCTTTGGATACTGCTCCATTTTATACATTATATCAGCTTGATACTGTATTTTGTCTTCAGTAATATGTTTAATAACATGGTTTCTGAGTGTTCAAAAGGACTCTATTTTGGTTTCGTTGGTTAACCGGCAGTGGTTTCTCAAAGCCATATTTCAGATTTTAATTCAGTTCCGAGTTC
This sequence comes from Atriophallophorus winterbourni, assembly GCA_013407085.1. NCBI lineage: Eukaryota > Metazoa > Platyhelminthes > Trematoda > Plagiorchiida > Microphallidae > Atriophallophorus > Atriophallophorus winterbourni. Next base: position 4,495 of record JACCGJ010022851.1, read on the forward strand.
GACTGCGGATTTTCAATCCCAATGCATGTGCACATTTTTTACGAAAACTGAATTACAGTTGATTTCCTGGTTAAGCTCGGTCAAAATGCCGGACCACTGTTTTTTTATCTACGATGAATTCAATTTACTGAGAATTAATTAAAATTAAGTCGTTTGATAATTTAGGTAGGCATACCATTCTAATGAATTTTGTTGTAACGTTGTTTTCGCTCTGTTCGACATAGGTAGTCGAAATTCAAAACCAAATGGTCGAAACTAGCGGACAATCGTAATTCGAAGTTATTCAACGTAATTTAAAGTTTCAATGGTCCACAGATTAAAAATATAGGGAATGCAGAAAAACAACACAAATGTTTTATCGTTATGGAAAGTCAGCACGTGTATTCAGGTTTAAGGTTGGGTTTGGTCAACATATACTTGTGAAGTTCAGCCTTGAACATGTTCATGCGTGTTGCACAAATGATTTTTGGGTGCAGGAAGATCCATATAAATCAAACTCTGACAGCAAAGAAATACCTTCGACAATTTGATTTGGAGTGTGGAATAATTAACTTGTAGCCGTGCGTTCTGCTACCACGTGCTTCTTAGCGATGAAACAGGTTTTCAAGTGGGTTAGATTCCCAAGATTCACGTGTTGACTGCAGTATGTGGCTTCTCCTCGCACAGTTTCTCAACTTTATTCATTTCCGTGATTGGCTGAGGATCACGAATTTGAATGTTTCAGTTGTTTTGAAACATATTTTGAGTGGAGTTCCATTTTGAGGCTGATTTTCTGAAGTATCGATGACCAGCATTTTTGAACATCAGTGCTAATCGCTTCCCAGTCGGTGACTCCTTGAAGAAACATTGATAATGCAACCGTATCGATTTTTCTTATCAATTTCTGAGTATGACTTGCTGTTTTTGCTTTAGATATATAATCGAAAACAATGACTACATGATCACTCTTTCCAAGAGGTGCTTCATAGCGGATATCCTCTATGACATTTTCACCCTAGTCAGAACAAGATCGAGAATGGACGTTTTGCTTGTGCCTCTGAAGCGAATGCCGCTTGAGATGTGGTTGAATAAAGGAATTTCGTTGAACATTTTGTAGAATAGATGATCAAAAGTGTTTACCGGTGGAATCTCTTTTTTTAGTACATTCGGAAAATTAAAGTCACCCATGATCAGGACGTTGGTTTGGTATCTGGAAACAACCAGCTGAGTTTTCTCAATTAAACTAGCATTATATGATTCGTCTGCTGACGGTGGTCGTTAAATCATACCAACAATACCGTTTCACCTGTTGCTAATTCAAATGAACAACGAAGTGTACCTTCCAGTATCAAATCTTCATCCGTGATTTCTCTGAACGTGAGGTGATGATCATAGTAAATAGCAGCACCTCCTCCTCCACGGTCCATTCGAGTACCATGAAAAAACATGTTTGGAATGGAACTTTCCTCCTCAAATAATTGCTGATTGAACCAAGTTTCCGTTACGGCTATCAGGAGTGGTGAATATTTTACCGAAGCTCGATTAGTTCAGGTAACTTATTTATCAAGCATTGTGCGTTGGTGTACAAACATTTGATGTTCGATCTTGATAAAAGTAATGGATGATGAGTATTTGAGCAGGTAATTTGAGTACGTGTCAAAAATGGTGGTTAAATTACATCACCAACTCCGATAGAGTCGGTCAACTTCCGTTTTTTGGTGCAGAATTTCCGGCTCCACTGTGCTCAGTACCAACATGTCTGGCAAATTCCACGATAGAGTCAGTTTTCAGGTGTTTACTGATAATTTTGATCTCTCGTGGAACTTTGTATCGATACTGGTTCCAATTGTTAAGCACGGTGTTCACCATAGTGGTAGTCACAATCGTCAGTTTAAGAGGTCGTGGACAATTACCTTCGTAATTCGATTAATTCGGGATTTGGAACGTATCGATAACCGCTACATTGGTGGTTTGAATAGCATTGCTAATAAATCTACACTGTTGTTGGTCGTGGTTGAATTAACACTTTGTATCTGAGCCGGTGGCATCTTCTGGGACGCTTAAGAGAATAAGTTTATGCTTATTGTGATCGTTTGTTTTCTTTTGGTCACCTTCCGGTGGCTATTTTGCCTGCTTCGACCAGGGCACATCGACAAATACACGACATGTATTTTCCATGCCGTCTTGTAGCAAGTATGTCGACAGAATTACATCTTCTGAATCCTTCTCATTTTGCACTACTACCTCGAGCAACCGCGGCTTATCTTGGTGTAGCGCTTTGGGAGGACGATTCAAGCGAATCAACGAAACCGGGTGGAACGCTTTGGGATTCATGCGAGTTAACAGTTTCAACCATTCAGACAAATTATTCTGGTGGCTATTCGACAATAACGTCTTAGTCCACTCTGGCACGTTGGTGCAGATAACACTAAGAGAAATTCATTTCGACGCAACTGTCGCTAATAGGGCATTCGATGTTAACGGTTTCGGCTTTGAGATGTTTTTAACACACTCCTTGGTGCTTTGCTGCAACAATTCAAACTTTTCCAGAGATTGGTTCAGTGGCGGTAAAGTTGAACGTATTCGTTTGTTCAGTTTACATAATTTAGGCTTGATTAATGGCTCTACAGCATTTTTCACTCATGCAAGCTCCTCCTCCAGTTGCGACAGTCTACTCTCTATTGTATTATAATGTTTTTGACGGAATCTTCTTTAGTTGTGAACATCGGATAAAGCATTGAAGGTAAACCTGTCCTTTTGTATCTTTATTCATATTCACGTGATTGTAAAAGGAATTTCTTCAATGAGCTGCTAGAAGATAGATGCAGTGTGAGTTTTCAGAAATTTTGCTAGTCTTCAGCGAGTTAGACAGATTAAAATCTCCCTCAATCAAGATTCCAGTATGATATTTCGAGGCAATCAAGCGCATGTTGTCGAGTAGATTCGTATTATAAACTTCAGGGGCTGCTGGTGGACGATAAATTACACTAATTGTGCATTCTTCTTGTGTAGTTGTTGTCAATAAGCACCACACCGGGTCCCGAAGCACCAAGTCGGAATCTATGAGTTCGATGCATTCGAGCCTTTAATCATAATAGAATGACAAACCTACTCCAATTGATGCACGGTCTCAACGCAGCAGTGACATGCCTGCAATATCTAGCTCACAATTGTGGATTTTTGGGTTGAGTCCAGATTCGGTAACGTCGTTTAATCGCGCAACTAGCGACAAGTTCCGCAAATTCGTTGATTTATCATTGGAAATTGGTATAGAGGCATCCAAGAACCATTTTGGTATGTTAATATGGATGGTGTCGTGTGATCACATAATTTGAGACAATCGATATTGTCGCGTGGACTCTTGAAGAGTCCTTTATCGCACCGGTCTTTACAGATTGAGAGACGCGAATCAAATCATCTTCTCGATCAAAATAGATTGCTCTTTCTAATATCAGTCCAAAACTCGGGAGTCAATTCGGGGGACTTTGCGATAAATTGCGTTTCCCAACCGAAGATTAATTTCTCAGTTTAGTTAAAAGGGTTTCATCAATCCAGACAGTATTTGATGCAGAGTGGGCTGCATTTATATCACGGATTACACCCTCTAGGATTTTGTGTTTTCAGCATTTCCAGTTAAACGTACAGTATCAACCATGGTACTCATCGGGAAGTTTATTTTTAGTGGACGTGGCTTATTACATTTGTAATTCGCTGGAGAATGGAGTCTAAAATTATCAACGACAACAGCCTGTTCTATGGAAATAATATCAGAGAGAGAGAACGTTATTTCGGGTAGTCATGCGGAGCTCGCCAGTTATCCTCAAGATTGCCTGCCAGCTCAGGATGATGAGATTGCGTATTGATGTCTCTCATATGTTGCATGTATTATTCCTTCGTTCGAAACATGGAATATGAGCATCGATACGAATTTTAAGTGAATTGTTGGACCGAAGTATGTGAGAATTTAATAGAACGTTTTCCAGTTCACACTCATTTTCTAAGTTAACCCTCACCAGTCTGGGTTCAACCTAATGAGGTGAACCACGCCTTCTATATTATGTATGCTGTTTTCTAAATTCAACATATTGTTCTCAGTCTGTGAGCTCGCAGTCGTCTTTTTACAGTTTATAGGTTCAAGTCTGCATTAATGACAGATATAGATTACTCCTAACATTTTGTCTTTATTGATTATTGCAATGGCATCATCAGTCAGGGTAACTTCAAAGTTAACATAAACTTTATCGTGACAGATAAAACTGATAGATATTGTCGGGCTTTGTGACTTACCAACTTTCGACAAATTTTGCACACGTCAAAGCCATCGTGAAGCTTCGCTCGTAAGGTTATGATGCCGGGGTTCAAAGATTAATCAATCGAACTGTGTGGTAAATGGGTATGCGCGCGTCGGCTTGTATGATGTGTAGTCGAATACGAAACCGATTAACAGTTTCTGGAAGTGTGTGAGTAAATAATCTGGACACAGAAAAGTTAGATAACGAAATTCGTGGTAGATCCTTGAGATTTAATCCGATTTTCCGGTCAAATGTGTCAAGCGAAGTGGGAAAACGAGGTCTTTCGAAATGTGGCAAAGTCAATCCAATATTTAGTTTTGCACTCAAACTAACCCGTGTAGGTCAGTTTGGTTCAAAATTTAGAAAATTGGTTTCTCTAGAAATTGATTGTCTTGACTCCGGAAATGTTATGTTCATAAATCTGGTATTAAGTGGAATCCAAAGAGGTGTATTTAATCCAGATAATGCAAGATTGTAGTGAAGTAGATCAGTGATACTCAGTGGAGTGCATTTAGACTCAGTACTTGGATCATAAAAGTTTCTTATTTTTGTAGACGTCCGTGCAGCCTGCTTGAGATCAAGTTGCTGTTTTTTGCTGATGATTTAGAGATACTAGGAACCGACGGTATTGAGACGCTTATTTCTGATTTGGAAAATGTATTCGGGTTCATAAAGATTGGTGACTTGCCACTAAACTTGCGATGAAACTGCGTTTTGACAACTGAATTGGCGATAACACAACAAGAAATGGGCGTAGAAACTATAAAAATAGCTGCAGCTCAGAAAGTGGAGGATCGAGGTATTACTGTCACGGGAGATCATGAGTGGTTTACTCAATGTGTGAAATCAGCTAACAAGGATTGCTGAGAATTCTTTGTACTGCACTCAGCGTTGGCATGCCGTAAACATTCTACATTCATTCCCCTATACAAGCTAGTCGTGCGGCCTCACTTAGAATACTGTGTTCAATCATGTGCACCGTACATAAAACAGATATATCATCTCTCTAAATAGTCCAACGTTTTTCAATTACTATGGTCGAATGTCAGCCAGGTAAAACCTATGAGGCAAGACTGTAGGATTTCTATTCGTTCTCACTAAAGTGACTGCGGCTGCGAGGCGACTTAATAGAAGCCTTTAAGATTCTAAAGGGTCTTAATGGTAATAATATTACTGAATTACTAGAACTCGCACTAAAACAGCTACAAGTGGTAGTTTGATGAAACCTTTCGCGAGTAAACCCAGGCAACGGGTACGTGAGCACTTTTTCAGCAACGGTGTGGTCAACCACTTTAGTGAGCTCCCAGGTGGTTAAATTAACCTTCCAAACGTGTTAAGTTTCAATAGGGAATAAGACAATAAATCAGCTACAATAGTTCCAAAAATTGTCAAATAAATAACTATAAAAAACTCAAAACATGTATTTAAAAAAAAATACTTATTTGCATACATTAAACCACACACATGCAAGTGCTACTTGTATTTGTATGGTTACATTTTATTTCACATGTCTATTCAGGTCTATGCAAACAGACAGCATCTTAGCCCACGTGCAGTCTAAGACTTTGCTGCACATTTTCTGGTTCGCGCTAGTGATTTTCTGCATCATATATTGTTCACTCATTTTATTGAATTGTTTTCTGATTCGATGACATCTCACCGTTTTATTGAACAGAAGCCCAACCTTTCTTTCTAAATATTCGGAAACAAGAACGTGTGAACCTCAAGAACTCTATGCTTTATATCGAAGTGCCAGGTGCTCAATCGCGTGATCGGCTTTTAGCCGCCTTCAACCCTGTGCAACTTGAACTTGAACTTTTGCCGCGCATGGAAAATCCATCTGTTAGCTACAAGTATGTGTAGCAATTGAACATGCTCCCAGTGACTTCACGAAATCTCCGATATAAATTTTTTGAAGCGTTGCATGATTTCCACTCGCTTGTGTCTTCTGCTAATATAATTAGCCGGATTGTGAGAACTTATGTGAATACGAATTTTTAATGGATCAGGAAACATTTAATCATTATTTAAATATTTTTGGCCATTTTAAACTTCGTTGGAGTTCAGCGGAACATCTTTTTCGTGTTGAAAAAATAAACAAGCGACATGCAATATGGAGTTTTGTGAGTTTAAAACATATATATATATATATATATATATATATACGGTACGTGATCCTAATTACATATCCATACTACTTTTTCCTCTATACGATACATACCAGAACCGATAACTTGTGATAATATCTTAAAGTTAAAATTTACGTTCCACGATATTCTATATAATATGCATCCTAAAACATCAATCTCACGCCGCATAAAAATTCGTAAAACTCCTCAAACAAGAAATTGTACCGTAAGGTTAGTTAATGACACCTCTTTAATCCTAAATAAATTGATAAAATTAGAATCTGAAATATTGAGTCTACGTAACGAAATAACAACTTCTCAGATTTTATTTGACTCTCTTAAACCTTCTTTATCTCTTATGAAGCCCCATTCCATCATTGATCAAGATATCCTTATACAAACCAATAAATTTGTTGAAACTTTTTGTACTGAATTACTCAAAGAGAAACTCGTTCTAAGAATATCATTTTATTTAATGTGGCTAATAATTATCCATTAAATGACTTGAAAAGGTGTTTTCTCACTTCATACGGTATTCCGGTAGATTGTGCTGATTTTGTCGGTTTACGCAAAAACAGCCTAAAACAACGAACTTTACTACTTATAAAATTCACCGATAAATGTTTCGTTTCATATATATTAGAGAATAGAAATATTTTGAAATCCATTCCCAGATTTTGTATCGTTACTATGAAGCCAGACCTCACCCCTATGCAGAGGCGTTTCGGTCATAAGAAACGCAAAATTACAATTATTCCCACAACTCAGTCTTCTTCTGATTCATCTGAGTGTATGCAGTGTGTTTCACCTGTAGTTACTCAACCTTTAGGAAGCCAAGATTTATCACCCGCACACGACATAGTTCACAGAACGCCGCCAACCTCTAAGCGTTCACTTCCATTACCTACTTTTAGACAGACACAACCTCTTCTTCCAAATCCTGGCTCATTTAGAAACATGGCATTTAAAAAGCCCCCAAACCAACAAATGACTTGGTGAATAATAATAGGCACGCACATTATACCAGTTACCGTATTCAACCACCATACCCCCATAAACAGTATAATTAGTCTCCCATTGATTACACCTTGCTCCACAGACCCTCCCCTTACTCCCCTGGTTATTATGCTCAACCATTTTACTCCTCTAATTATATGGCTCAAAATCCTCCATTTTATAATCGATACACATCTCAATACGTACCATACACGTCTTTTTATGATCATGCCAATTTTTTCCACAAAAATAATAAATTAAATATTTATTGCTCTAAATTTTTGTCTCAACCTACTTCCACTCTTTTTAATCCCGCTCCTTCTTATGTTAGTATTGTACTTATAAATGCCCGATCTATTACCCCTAAAATCCGAATGCTAAAATCTTTTCTCATTACGAACTTAGTAGACATTATTATTATAACTGAAACGTGGACCCGAGATGACCAGCCTGACTCAACACTTATAGTACCTAATTACCAAATATTCAGGAATAACCGAACTTCGAAACGGGAAGGTGGTACTCTTATCTATGTTCATTTCAAATTTAAAGCT
>JACCGJ010022858.1:0-21523 GCA_013407085.1 Atriophallophorus winterbourni
GTAATGTCCAAATTCCTTGTCGAACAGGGTTGAAATAGCACAATATACTACGCGCACAATGATTTCCGAAAATATCGCACCTGCTTGGTAAATTTACTAACGCTGCTAAACGACTAGACCCAAGGATTGACGAAGAAGCTAGCATCTATAATTGATTTATGGTAAAGTCCAAAGCTATTAATCGATTTTATCATCATTGATTGCTGCAAAACGAGCAACTAATTAGCGTCAACACCTTGGATGACTTAAAAGTTACTTCAGCCAGCGCAAGATAAGTAAGCGAACGAACAGAGTGCGTTGACGCGTCATTAGTGGTGTGCCAAGGGTTCCGTGCCTGTGACTCGCTTTGTTTACATCAACCATCTTCCACAAACTACTATGTGCAGTGATTTTCGTTGCAGACGATTTACTGATTTGCATACGGATAGAATTTTCCGCAATGTTTTTAGCCGAAAGGTTGATTTGAATGCTCATCATAAATGGTCGATGAGAAATAGGCATCAATTTTTTAAGATGTAACGTATTGCGAATTGGCAAGCCTATTTCAATAAATAGCACTTCGAGCAAACACATTTTATATTCATTGAACCAAACACGTCAGTTTCCTGAAACTATCATAAGGGTAACGAACTCAACGGTTGAGTCTCCTGAATCCACTTCATAGAAGTAGTGTGCATTCAACTCGACAATACATGGTTATGGATTTTTACATAAACGAATATTTAATAGGGTATGGTAATTGCAAAGCTAAATGATTTTTGACACATTCTTGAAAATCCTTGAGCCAATCTAGATTACGACCTTGTTCTTTCGAATCATGTATCATTCATGTGCTATTGCCGGTAGCAGTGCTGCCGAGTATGCTAGCGGAACAAGGACTGAATGTGATCATCCGAGTCCCAAGACGCTCATCGTTGGAGCATTCACTGGAGTGAGAACTCCTCACACCATTTCTACGGCTTAAACAAACGACAACATCAACACACGCCCGGAAATGAGGTAGCGAATACAAATTTGACAGAAAACGAGCAAATCGATTCCCGCTTATCTATGATTAAATACAGTTTGTAGGCATCTAAAGGGGTGCAGTTGTAAAAGTACACACATTGAAAGGTTTCTCAAAGCTCCGTGCAAGTAACAGAATACGCAACATTGTAGTGATAACGATTACACTAAGCGCTTGCTGAACTTGCCGGACAATCAGATATAGATACAAATCACGCCTCACCATCAAGGCAAGGGAGCAGAAGTAGTGACAGCAAAGATCAACAGAACAAAGCGGTTAGAAGACATAACGTTGCGGCTTAACACCGCCACTGAACTCGGGTGTTAATTGTTGGCGTTTATTGTTAGAAAACCAAAGTGTTACCAAAAATAAGTTCAAGAAAAAATGGCTAGAAAAGCTTGAAAATATGTGCAAATGTGTTCCAGAGGAAAACAAGCGTTCACAATCAACAGGTTCATCTTGATTCGAACCGTCATTGAGCGAGCCGACGCTTGGGGTCGAAGATGTACCGTTTGAATTCCAACACCACAACGAACTCGTTCGCACCTGATTCACCGGAATCCACTGGTTGTGTGCTTTTCTTTGCAGACTTTTTTGAAAATTGCGAGACAATTGATTCCGGGAGATCACCTAACAGAGAGACGGAATAATCAATGTAGAAAACGCATTGCAGATATCGTGCTAAAACGTAGTAAAATCGTTAGTGCTTGGCTGTTGCTCACAATCTGTGAATCCATACACCTTTCCCGACTTATTATTATTATTATCATCACAAGTCTTTACAAGTATACCATGACTTCATGGCGCTTGCACGCAACACGAAGCTATAGCAAAATTAAGTTCACTCTGCCTCGGTGGTGAATGAATGGTGAACACTGTGTGAATTTGAAACCAACAGAGCAAATCTTCCTTTCTCAAACTAATGACCGGGAAAAGCGCGAAATCAACAGGGGGTGGGGAACAACGAAACACCGGGTGTTTTTAAATGCTTCGGAAATTGGGCTCTTGAAAAAATTGTGAATGGTGTATACTTTTGTGCAACCAAAAACGTTGTTGGTTGTTGGCCTCCTTCGGTAGATGTCGACCATGAATTTTCATGTTCTACAGCTTGTTGAATCACTAAGCAGTCCGATTCTGGAGGAACAATCTCTTCCGCAGCGCTTGCAACGATAGTCAGAATTCGGTTGTACGGCGTCAGTTGCACTCCGGTGTCGTGATCTACGTTCAGCAGCCAAGAGCTGTATCTGCTCCAGCCAAGAGCTGTATCTGCTCCTCCCCAGCATGCAGACGACGCTTTACACAATGCCTCCAATGTGAGCGGTCAAGGGCAGGTTCTTCCCAAACACATTTAGCGACTATGATTTTCACCAGTAACACCGGCTTGCCATCGATTTAATGATATCGAATAAGGAAACATGACAAGTATATGAGCAGAACCAAGGATCGTGAGGAACAGCAAAAATACAGACAGCCGTATTAAAAGCAGTTGCAAAACACAAGTTAACAGAGCAGTGAACCTGCTCCAACCATCAAATAGACTTGTAGTCACGCCATATGGGTGGTTATTCCGCAGCGTTAGTGCAGGATTATCTTTCAGTGTCTGGTTCACAAGAGCGAAGCCTCCGTTTCAAGGAATTAATGTGTTGCACACGTAACTCTCACACGTTATCTACTTCAGACATCGTGTTTTGTTTTGTGTTTGTGAGTACTCATTCGCTTTGTTGTTCCATACCTGATATTCTGAGCGATCGGGTTGACGAGATACAAATTACAATCTGTTACAAGTTGTATCATGAGGTAAGAAGCTGCATAACGCGAGCAACCAATCACCCGCTCGCAATCACGGAGACATGAAAGCGAATTATTGAAAGCCGAACCAAAGACCACAACAAAATAACCATACATATTTCCCTCTGTAGGGATGCGCTTGAAAATAAATAAAAAAAGCAGAAACGGGCAACGAAGGGAACAAGTACTTACAATCCAAAACCAGCCGACATTTTCCACTTTGACCGAAACTGGACTCGATGTGACCGGGATAAGACAACGGAGGATTCGCTTCGTGATCGCCATCATTCTCATGGTGAGTGAGGGTGCGATACTCGATACGAGCACGCAGACCAATGAAGATATCCCAATTCGTTTCTCGTTTGAAAAGACCACGAACGATGACAGTTCGTGGGTCAAGGACACGATCGATCTGCCCACGTCTACTCTTCGGCCGGAAGACCTGCATGAGCAAACAAAATGACTGATCGACCGAATTCGGGAACCAATGGGAAATCCTCGTCAAAAGCGTACATAAATTGGATACAAAGCTACCTTGAGATTCCGCTTCAGGATGCAATAGTCGGCCAAATTAAATAGACCGCATGGTGAAGTAATCTTCTAGCTTAACACGTTGACCGCGATTTCCGATTCTGTAGTTTTTCGCTGCGGGCGGCATGTTCTAACTTTTATATCTTCAGTGCTAAGGCAGTCCGCGAAGTGGGAAGTTGTGTGCGGTTCCTCAGAGGTAAGTTCTGTCAGTGTATCAAGTAAACTCTGTGACAATAATTGGTTCACTTCGCTCACGATCATCGCAGTCTTAATTACTGGCGGTGTGCACCAATTTAAAAAGTGTTTTTTGTAGGCGTGTACCATATATGTACACATCGCGTTTTTGCAAAGTTCTGCATGTACACATATGACGCACATCGCGGCCAACGTGTTAAACAATCTGCAGTGTTTCTCACAAAGGCAAAAAGCGAATTTCATGGATAAGCTAACACACATCGCTTTCAAAGACAAAAATAATACAGAACGCGCAAAACGGGTTGAAATAAATAAGAAGGAAATTGAATCACGTTCATCATTTAGTTTATGCTTGCGGCTGCTTGATGATGTAATTTCCCATAAAGCGTCAAACACAGCACTGCCGAACGACAAACATTCAACGTGCAACATGTTATGGATGAGGATGTACGTATGTATTAAATCATAAGGTTGTTAGATGTATGTATGTATGAAAGCACAGGCCTGATACAGGCAAAGTGCCCCACAGTCATAGACTGCCCGTGGGCTAATATACTGTCAGGTTGCCCAGGTCTAGACAGATATTGGAAAAACAGAAATAGAAGTGGAAGTCAGACACCAGCGTGTTTAAGCATGCAGCTCACGACCAATTTCAATTTAATATAGCACGGTGTTAGCCACACATCACAAAAGTACTGCACGATTGCACAATGTGATCCAGTTCAGAGACTAACGAGAAAACGCAAAATACACATCTACCAACCCGGAGAGCAGTGCACAAACAAATACAACGCAGCAAAGACGAGGTTTTGCTGACGGTGTCAATTAGTTTGATTGCAGAACGTCCGCGATTTTTCACATTAGGAGGATATCAACAGCTGGACATCCGATCCACGAGCGGAAAGTATATTCTTTGATTTCATAAAAACAACTAACCAGTCAACAAAGCCAAAACGAATAATAAACGAGAGACCATCGTCTCACTCATAGAAGAACATTAACGCCAGCGTAGACAGCCGAACAAACGACAATAAACACGGAGGCTTAGCAGTGTGATGATGATAAGAAGAAACTCAACAGCTTACCAACAGCTTCGGAAGAAACGTGGCACGATATTGCTGTTCGGTCAGTTGCGCTGCGACAGTACCGTGAAAAGCCAATCGACAAGCGGTAGTTGATACGCTGTCAAGTTTGACGCCAATGACTAAACTGCCTTTAGGACAAATCAGCGGACGCTCAAATTCTAACAGGACAAACATCTGCGAACCGGGTCCAGATGCTACAAAACACAACGAACTTGCGATAACTTTGCAAAATGTTTGGAAATGTTGTATAAAGATTCCTACAAAGCTGGAGAAAATTCGACGCAGGGCGATTGAAAAAGCAGTCGGGCAGAATCTGAAGTGATTACACAGAATCGTTGTTTCGCACTAAACGCTACCGACAGCGGTGAAAAATGTGGTGCAGTGCAACCAATATACCCAACTACATTACAAGGAAATACGTATTTGCTTTCAAACACGATTCAATGATACAAATGTGGAAGAACTTAGATTAAACACAATTAAGGAAAATAACAATCTATGTTTGATAATTACAAGATAACATCATCTACGTACCAATTAAGCAATAATTGCTAAAAGAGTTAACCAGATTCGAATAGGAGTGCAAGATCATAATGCTCCAATTGTGTAAATTGATTACTTGTTTTTCATCGATGCTCATTTCATGATCTCCTTATTAATCCCTTGAGATTTGATCGAGACCTAAGTAAACCGCTGACAACGAAGCCAACGGATCAGTTGCGAGAATGCACGGCACCGCTTGAGCAATACAATGTCGGAGGAATCGTGAGAAAAAACGTTTTCTGAGTTCTGAAACGGAACTATTCATTACATTGAACAAAAAATAATGCGAAGGAAAGCCCTATGAATGCAAAGTTCTAGGTGTAGGTTGGCAATAAAACGGCCCCTACGCTTGTGGTGAACAACAGATCGCTAGAAAGCACTGATGCGAAACTGCCACATAATCATAACACAAAGGTTTCAAGAATTAGGCCATTTTTGCCAAATGCAGACACACCATGTTGAAGCACCTGAATCCATACTGGTTTCGACATTCGAGAAAGATTCATCACTGGCTATAGCGGCAAAAGAAAGACCATCTGCAAACAAAAGCTGTCATGGTAGCTGTCATGTTAGAGGTATTCAGTTCCGTACTTCAGGCTAGAATCCATGGGCACATGATGATAACATGCTTGGATACGTTAAGGTGCTCAATGGAATTTTGTCGAAATATCACACAAGTAGCGTCCGAAGAGGATGTCCGATTTCTCATTCTTTCTTAAGTCGCCGTTAAATAGGGCTTCCTTTATTTATAAAGGAACAAATTGCTCTCATAGAGCATCACGGAATGATTTCCGGTCAATTGCTTGATACGCTTATAAATGAAAAATGAATCCCGTTGGGCACTGCCCAAACTTTAAGTCCACAACTGGTCTCCGGCTGTTTGCCGTCGTCAGGTGGAGACACTACGTTTAGATTCGGGTAGCCTACAGTGATAAAGTACTAAAAAAGTAAACTTGAAAGTTTATGCTAAATAAGGTTATTACAAAGAAAAAAATTCAAATACGGATTCACGGAGCGATTCCCAGAAAAGCGCTCAAGATGTTTATAAATGACCAAAGTATTGCGTAGCAAACATCCCTCACTCATGTGGCGGCGAATTCCAGAAAAAGGTCGTGAAGTTTAAATGCGGGAACAACAGAATCTCCTTTGATAGTAATTATTTTGAAGCGTGCAAGCATTTGTCGAAGGCACTTCCACTGTTAGAATTCATTTTCTGCTGGTTATGTTGATGATGCAGTTCTACCTTTCAACCTGTATGCAGATACACATACTGTGGTAAATAAACTGTATGATTGCACCAGCATTTGGATTGTGCTTACACTGCTCAGTCACGGACTATACGTGGGCTAAGATACTGTCACGTTACCTAAGTCTAGACAGATATGAAAATGTAAATTGAAATAGCTATGACATTGAGAACGCATAGAAAACTTCATGATTACACATTTGCTCCTGCAAGGGCTGTAACTACGACACAACAGGAGAATCTATGAATTGACTGTTGAGGGGTTATATTAGTGTATCAACGGGAAACTTGGGGCTTACGCACAGAGCACATTCGATGTCTCGCAGTATCCCACAACCGCTGTCTCCGTGAATTATACAAAACACAAAACGAGGCGATGTGTAATAAGGTACTCGATAGCAACGGTGGCATTGGGAAGCAGATTCATATGTACACGCTAAGTCGATTGGGTCACGTTTTGCTGATGCCGGGATCCCGACTTCCGATACTGATGCATTTTGCGAGCCAGCATTCCGATTAGCGTAGTACCTAGTCACCAAACTGTCTCGAGACACAGATAGCTTAGGACTTTAACCAATAACCTGTTTAAAGTTGGCAGAGTATGTTTATAAATGGTATGAAAGCACAAGCCTAATCCGGCAAAGTGCCGCACAGTCAGAGACTGCACGTGGGCTAATAAACTTTCAGGTTGCCCAGGCCTAGACAGATCGTCTCGAAATGCGATTTCGCTGTGGCTATTAGCGTTTGACGATATCCGGAATCATGTCTTATTGTTAGCATGTTGCAGACGCCGTGGGATGTTTGCTTAATTCGGTATGCTGCTCAGTGAAACGGAGAGGACAGCTTGTTATAATGTATAGTCTGGCCTGGGCAACCTCACAGTATGTTAGCCCACGTGCAGTTTCTAGCTGTACGGCAATTTGCCTGGATCAGGCTTGTGCTTTCATACCATACCATACCATGGTAGTGAAAGCAGAAAGCAAACTATCTAGATGATGTCACTGTAATTGCTAATCAAACTTGATTGAATTCACGTTTCATATAAGGTGCACGCACCTCATCCCGGTGTGTCGGTGCTAATTTTGTTCACAGATTGCGTACCATTTTAAGTCGCGTTCTTCCACGCATATTAAGGATGCTCAAGTGTAATTATTGAATGGCAGTTAAAATTTCAGTACTTGCTAACTGTGTAATACTGTCCCAGATGAACAGCCAAGAAAGCGCTGTATTCTTTCCGCTATTAACTTTTCTTACGCATAAGTGACCAGGTTTGGAAGGCTGAGTGCATCTCGGTCAACGCGAATTTGTGACTGTACAACAATGCTTAGCAGAACTCATGTCATCTAAAAAATGTAGCATGTAATGACAATATGGTATGGTATGAAAGCACAAGCCTGATCCAGACAAAGTGCCGCACAGTGAGAGACTGAACGTGGGCTAAGATACTGTCAGGTTGTCAGGCCTAGACGGATATGAGGGGGGAATAGAAATGGTAGTGAGACTCCAGCGTGTTTCAGCATGCAGCTCACTACCGTTGGTCAATCAATTCAGCACGATTTTAGCCGCAAAGCACAGAAATGCTGCATATAATGACAATGACTGAGTAATATTCCATATATCAAACAGAGTAAACCTACCGAAATCATCTGTTAAAGCATCCACATATTCATAGATTGTGTCTAAACTGATCCCTGAATCACAACTCCCTTGTTTATGATCACCAGCACTACGAAAGAAAGTCATTGTAGTCAGAGCAGTTTCTTGTCCCATGAACACGTGCATCCGCGCCTTGCTTTTGATAGGCGATTTGAAATACGGGATTTTATTGACTCCACTGAGCACACAGGCGTAGCAAGGCACCAAGTTACTGTTCGACGGGGAGCCAATCAAGCCACGTTCCAGAACACTTGAGTCCAACTGTGGAACACACATCCCGGCTCGATCACCCTGTGAAGAGGTACAAGTATTGAACACGATATTCAAATACAGAATCACAAAGTGATTCCTGGCCAAGCGCTCGAGGCGCATGTAAAAGACCAATGTATTGTGGTGCTCACTGAACCTATTCTTACTGTTTCCACCTGATGACGGCAAACAGCCAGAAACGGGTAGTGGTGTGTTAGGGATGGGGATGTGAGCACCACAATACATTGGTCTTTTACATTCGCCTCGAGCGCTTGGCCAGGAATCACTTTGTGATTCTGTATTTGAATAGCGTGGTTCTTTGTAAGAACCCTATATAACAGTGGCATACAAGTTTAACTTTGATTACCGCTTTTCCACTGTTTCAAGGCTCACTAAACCTGATCTTACTGTCTCCACCTGATGACGGCAAACAGGCAGAAACCGGTAGTGGTGTGTAAGGGATGGGGATGTGAGCAACACATTACTTTGGTCATCCATAAGCGCCTCGAGTGCTTGACCAAGAATCACATTGTGATTCTGTGTCTGAACATCGTGGTTCGTTGTACGAACCCTATATAATAGTTGGCATACAAGTATAAACTTGTTTACCTTTAATGCACTGTTTCAAGGCTCACTGAACCTGATCTTACTATCTCCACCTGACGACGGCAAACAGCCAGAAACCGGTAGTGGTGTGTAAGGGATGGGGGTGTGAGCACCACAACACATTGGTCTTTTACATGCGGCCCGAGCGCTTGGTCAGGAATCAGTTTGTGATTCTGCATTTGAATATCGTGGTTCTTTGTAAGAACCCTATATAACAGTGGCATACAAGTTTAACTTTGTTTACCGCTTTTCCACTGTTTCAAGGCTCACTGAACCTGATCTTACTGTCTCCATCTGATGACGGCAAACAGGCAGAAACCGGTAGTGGTGTGTAAGGGATGGGGATGTGAGCACCACAATACATTGAAGTATTGAACACTTTAAGAAAATAAATAGGCAACCCAGTGTAGACTCACAGGGCCAATCGAGTTGACCTTTCGCCGAAACATCTCAATGGATTTAACCTTTCGTTGAATGCGTTGGTACGGTAGTTCAATGAGCTATACAATTTAGAAAGAAATTAGAATCGGGGATTCTGGTGGATGGAACAACAAAAACAAAAATTGATTCGGAGAATATGCCAGTACAAATAAACACGAGTAAATTGCGGTCAACATAAGGTTCGCGCAACGAAAGGCGACGAATTGAGACAAGAATGTGAATCGAATGGCAAAACCAATCCAGAGAATGAGCAGTGAATGTAAAATCAAGGATGGTTCATAGTTTTTATTAGTTAGAAGTGATAGTGACTAATCCTTTTTGAGTAGCCGAAAGATGTTTAATCAGTTGCCAATTGATGCAAGCTTCCGTTGCCTCGTCAGTATTTGTCAGGTTCAAAATTAGGGCCACTTTAACGTTACAAGCCCAAGATCCACTCACGGAGATGCAATGACGTTTTTCTGGAATAGGAATTTCCGGAAAATATTTCTAGCCAAGGCAAACAACACGCCTGACCAACCTTATTGCCCGGCAATTAGGGATTTGCACAGCGAATCGAAATTTTATCATGTAAGTTGGCGTAGGTTTGCAGCTACGAACCAAGATAAAAGCAAACAAAAAGCATGGAATGGATAGATAGAAGCTTTAAAAAAACACAAGTTGTCCAACTGAAAACTAGCAAATCCCATTTATCGCTCAGACATAGCACGTAAAGAAGCTTGAAAGACTGAAAAAATCGGTGTGACTCAGATGAAATGACTCCACACGGATCACTCTCACACCAACGTAGGTTTAAATATTTTGAGAAATATTGAAAATCTAAACATCACGTAAAGTGATCAAAATCGAACTAGTGTGGAAGTGTGAAGTGCATTAGCGATGAGCACGAATCACGAGCTTTCTGATCATATACAGAACACCAAGCTGCGGCACAACGTTACAGCAAGAAGCGCGGAAATGAACGCCGACGACAATCGCAAACCCGTGATAATTCAGCTTTCGTAATAATTGCATGAGAACCGTTTGAACGGCAATAGGATCGGAAACACGAGACGAACAACGGCAGCCGCTATCGAATGATATTATGTATGTATGTATGTATGAAAGCACAAGTGTGATCCAGGCAAAGTGCCACACAATCGAATGATATTACACAATTCAGTCAAACGAGCGTTACATGGTGAGGGCATGAATTGAACCGATTGGCACGAAAGCGAATGGCAAATCACATCCAAGTGACAACCGGGACAAACATGTTTCAAGTCATTCTCGTGGTTACGTTGTTTCCGTATATAAGATGGGCGTGTGTTTCGTTCTTTGACTTGGAAAGTTTCGGGATAGTCGACCTCGTGGATGAATCGGATGTGCACATAACGCATATGGTGTCTGGTATGAAAGCACAAGCCTGATCAAGGCAAAGTGCCGCACAGTCAGAGACTGCACGTGGGCTAAGATACTGTCAGGTTGCCCAAGCCTAGACAGATATGAGAATGCAAAAAGAACAAGAAATGGTAGTGAGACTACAGCCTGTTTCAGCATGCAGCTCACTACCTGTGACCAATCAATTTAGCACGGTGTTAGCCGCACAGAACAGAAGTGCTGCATGATTGCACATAAAGTAACAGACGTTAGAATAGGAAACGGGATTTGGTCTCGATTGACCTGACATCCGGTTTCACACACCTTTACACTAGTAAGGTAAAAATGACTGGTAAATATTTATTTATTTATTGATAATTATTTGGTACTGAAAAGGTGCTCACTTATATACAAGAGAATGAAAAGGAATGCGAAGCGTGGTCGCATTGTCTCTGCCCGATGAGCGCAAACAGCACGAAAGCGGTCGTGAGGTGTTTGTGTCTGTGACGGAAATACATGCAAATAAGATTTTTGTTTCAAGCTTGTGGGTTTAATTCTTTCCACATGTGTGGGTACATGCGATTGAATAGGTTTGTTGTGCCAACCTTATCCAACAGTGGGTTACGCGAACAGAACGAAACCGGTCGTGGGTTGTGTGATGGGAATGCATGCGGACATTCGATGATACACACCGACCCGAAATATGAAACCTATACGTACATCACCGACACGAACGGTCCCGGCCAAAACGGTTCCAGTCAAAACCGTTCCCTGACCGGACACGGGAAAACAATGGTCGACTGCAAAAAGAAATTCTTGATCACGAACGAGTTGTCGATGCTCAGTGGGATCCGACACCGTGGCGGCCAACAAATTGATCAATTGTTTGATATCATCGTTACAAGGGGTTGAGGTGTCACCACAATGGTCCATCTAAACAAGCAAAAGACGAAAAGATGCATAAGGAAAACATATAGAGTATTAGACCGGAACCGCGTAAAATGTACCATAGGAAATTAGTTGAGTTCATCCTTAAAGTCCAACATTATCATTATTATGAAATCATAAACCTGATCCAGGAAAAGAACCACACAGATATAGACAGATAAGATACTGTCAGGTTGTCCAGGCCTTGAAAGATTAGAAATGAAAACAGAAATAGAAATGATAGTGAGACTCCAGCGTGTTTCCACATGCTGATCACTACCATTGGTGAAGCAATTTAGCATGCTTTTAGCTGCACAGCATAGAAGTACTGCACGACTGCACACCCGTTCGTCTCACATAATTGTGTGATATTAATGACCAAACAAATAGTTAGTCGGCCGTGCAATCGCAGTGCACCATTGTATGCTTGAATTATACAGTGTTACATTGATTGTAACCACGAACGCGGTGAAACGAAAATCATTGTAGTGTTGACAGTTTTTTCACATTTATGTTTTTCCCTGAAACTCTGAAAGTTTGCAGTCTCCGTGCGGTACGTTGCCTGACTTTGAGGTGTGATGGAGAAATACAAAGTAAACTGGCTATGAACCACCTTGGCAATCTAACTAGCTCCAAGACTCTTCCACGATGATGATGATGATGATGTATGCACGTAATCTAGAAACGCGCATGTCTCGTCGAACAAATTACACACCGAATGTTTGAAGTTAGCTGACTCATGAAAAAATGAAATGGGTTGGATCAAAGCTAAATGAATCGCAAAATAAGAGATGAAGGATTATAATCGAAACCGGAATAGCTGGATAATAAACCATTTTCAAAATTATTTAACACCCTAACGGGCAGGGTCCTAATAACAATATTATAGCTCTATCTGTTAGAAAGCTTTAATCTTTAAAAGGAATAATAAGACGAGTACTAGGAAGGATGATAAAGCAATGCATGCGAAACACGCAACATAGAAAAATAAAAAAGTTGCATCTACAACCCAATAAAACGCAGTAGAGAACCGGCCAAGTACAGTATAATTAACAGATAATTAAATAATACTTTCAAATGAATGTGAAATGCCTTACTAATCGACAGTAATAGTAACTGACGACAAGTTAAGTAGTTTGTCCGGAGCTACCATATTGGCACGACCCAGAAGCTTTAGAGATAACACCATATAGAAAAACGCTCGAGCTAAAATGCTGATTGAACTAAATTGGGTTCATTCCATACTGTATCATAACTAGCTGCATTGCACGGGTGTGCAATTGTGCAATAATTCAGTACAGCACAGATAACATCGTGCTAATTTGATTTACCAAAGGTACTTAGCTGCACGCGAAAACACTTTTGAGTCCCACTGCCATTTTTATACAGCTACCGATGCCTAGACAACTTGACCATTTTAAAGCCCACACGGAATCTCCGACTTTGCGGAAATTCGTCTGGATCAGGCTTGCGATTTCATGCATCATACATGTGAATTAGTACAGTAATTATTTGACGGAACAAGAAACAACACGTCGACGTGACACCATAATAAATCGATCAAGAAAGGCAGGAAAAGTAAGTTAGCATAATACAGATGTTACGCATTTTTACAGGAATTTAGCAAGAACTCTGATAATAACTAAAAATCGAAACAGTTAATTGTAATAAAACAATAAATGAAATAAATTGACAACCTGAGCACCTCCAGGAGCAGCAGAAACAGCAACGATAGGAGAATTGATGAACTTAGTCGTCTCGAGCGTCTTTGTGACACGCTTTTTCATCTAGTTATGAAGTGATTACAATAATTAACCGAACGTACTTTTTCAATTTGAGAGTCTCTGCAACTCTCCGGAATAAGATCGCATTTGTTAAGTACGACGATCAACTGATTGCAAGTGAGTGAACCAATCACTAAGCATTCAGATGTTTGCGTTTGAAAACCTTTCGTGACGTCGATTACCAAAAGCATAAGATCGATTATTTTGGCGCCTGAGAAAGGGAAAATGACTGAACCAGTACAGAACCGAACCACACAAGACAGTCCGGATTAGAGATCCATGCCCAGGGCAATCGACCAGTGTGAATTGTATTTGAGGTGAAGTGCAGCGTGTTGCCACCGATGGTGAGAGCAAACACTTGTCCACCACAAATGAAGAAAATCCCAAATCGAGCGTAATACCACGAATTTTACTTTGAGGATTCTTGTCGAAAGCACTTGTACTTGCAACAGTGCTCATTGCTTTTGCTAAACTAGTTTTCCCAGAATCGACATGACCGAGGATTCCGACATTTATGTTAAACAGTGACATCGATTGCTGCAAAAATGTACACAAAGGGCGAGATATATCTAAAACAAATGAATGATTGAATGGAGGAAAGGCATAAAAACAGGCAAGTTTGCAAAGTTCCGTCTGTGATCAGGAGTACTGCAAAAGTAAGCATGTTTATTTTTCAGGTGTACAGGTTATGGGATATATAAAGTATGCAATTATTTCATATTACCGAAAAACGGAAATGAAGAAAATGTATAATAAACTGGTGGTCGCGTGCTACTGCGTGCCAGTCAAAGGGTCGCGTAGTTGTTCAATGGCAAAGTTGGTTACACCATAACATTAAAGGATAGTATGGTATGAAAGCACAAGCCAGACCTAGGCAAACTGCAGCACAGTCACAGACTGCACGTGGGCTGAGATACTGTCAGATTGCCCAGGCCTAGACTGACATGACAAAAGAAATAGACAGAAAATAGAAATGGTAATGAGACTCCAGCGTGATTAAGCATGCAGCTCACTACCGGTGGCCAATCAATTTGTATGAAATCACAAGCCCGATCCAGGCAAAGTGCCGCACAGTCGAGGACTGTACGTGGGCTATGATACTGTCAGGTTGCCCAGGCCTAGACAGATATTCTTAAGGAAAATAGCAATCAATTTAGCACGATGTTAGCCGCACAGCACAGAAATACTGCACGATTGCACATCCACGAGGAAAAAAGAACAGGAAATGGTAGTGAAACACCATCCTGTTTCAGCATGCAGGTCACTATCTCTGGCCAATCAATTTAGCTCGGTTAGCCACATAGCACGAAGCACTGCACGGGTCCTCAGAAACCACTCATGATGTGGAATCGTTCTTAGTGACATTTAAAGCAAATGCCTCGCTATCAATGATAGTTAAAATGCGATTACAGCTGCTTGAGAGATCTAACCTCTAAGTCCTCAGACCCGGATGTGCAATCGTACAGTACTTATGTGCTGTGCGGCTAACACCGTGCTAAATTGATTGGTCAGAGGTAGTGAACTGCATGCTGAAACAGGCTGGAGTCTCACTACCATTTCTATTCTATTTTCTTTCTTATATCTGTTTAGGCCTGGGCAACCTGACAGTATCTTAGCCCACGTGCAGTCTCTGACTGTACGGCACTTTGCCTGGATCAGGCTTGTGCTTTCATACCATACCATACCTCAGACCCTTAAGCTAGATAACGTCTATTAGCAAGGTATAACTGCTAGCAAATAGCAATTCACACCCGATTATGATCGGTGTTTTAGCGTACCACATTATAGGATTGCCAAGGAAAATAATTCTTTCTTTCTCATTTTCTAAAAAATTTACCTTGGCTTTTATCATGAAAACGAAGAAGCATAGATCACTGCGTCATACGGGAGCACTTTCCTTTAATTTTAATTTTATGTGGATGACTCCGCTGGTGGGTTAGAGGGCTTCATTGGTGTCTCGAATCACGCAGGCCAAGCGAATTGTAAGCAACATTTTTATCCAATCACGTTCCGACCTTCGAACACCATAGATGGTACGCAGTCTTACAGCATTCAAATCTACCTATACAGTTGACAACCAGGTTTTCACTTGATAACTTAGCCGACGATTCCAAGCACAGACGGGCTTAAGGTTGAGGATAGGTTTGATGAGCGTTAAATCTGTCTTTTATAGGACGTGATCAAGCAACTTTAGTCTTTGCCGTAGGATGTAAACAGAAAGCGGTTTGAAACAATTTTTTGTGCAATCGGTTAGAGCAGATTTTGGTGGCGTTTTACTTTTGACACAGAAGCTTCGTCAGACCAAGTGTGATAGTCAGGACAATAGAATGAAAATCCTGTCAGCCGACCTTGACCGTGCTCAGTTGTGTTGCACGGATATGTAATCCTGCAGCACTTCTGTGCTGTGCAGCTAACACCATGCTAAATTGATTTGACAACGGCAGTTAGCTGCACGCTGGAGTATCACTACCATTTATATTTTCCTTTCATATATCTGTATAGGCCTGGACAAACTGACTAACTGGCTAAAGCCCACGTATAGTTTATAACTGTACGGCACTTTGCCTGGATCAGGCTTGTGAAATCATACATACATTCATGCAGTTCAAGCATGGTCGCCTTGGCATCGTAAACACAGTAGTTTTCTAGAGCATCAAGGGTTTAAATTTCTCATGCTACGAGGATCGACTGCATAACTGCAAATTATTTTCAGTCTGAAAAGATCTCATTCTAGCTATCCGATTCCTGACAAAACCGCTTTATCCTTGCAAATTAATTTTGACGTTGTCTCACTCAAATCAAAACCACAGTCACCGCCTCACAATTTTTCATCAACCTCTCACAAATTCACGGAGTAGGTGGGATTGCTGCGGGTAATCTTTTTTCTCTTCGCGTTGGCAGTCTTGTAGGAATTATTCCCAATTGATATAATTCCTTAATAATTCCAAAAAGTAAGTTTATTTCCATAAACGTTTTCCATCATGATGCCGTGTATCGTTTTGTTTAAATCAACTGAACACACACTTGCGCTTCCTACAGCGTGAACGTCTGATAACTTGCCTGGTGCCGAACCACTAATTAATTGTTTCAGATTACTGACCCAGAATATTTCTTTCCTTTTCGGTAATTCACTGCTTGTTCCATCTACAACGAGCAATTATCCCGCTGAAGAAATAACACGGGTCAAATACATTGTTAGCTATAATCCGAGTGGACCACACAAGGATTTCGTAAGTCTGTTGTTGACATAGTGTATTTTTCTCTTGCATAAATATAATTATATATATTTATACATAATTTCATACGCCTATAATAATTCACAACACTTATAACCATTCTCATTAACGTAACGCTCGGCTTATCCGCTACAAACTGGTGAGCCCGTTTTTAAATTTTTTTTCCCTTCATTCTGTATTCATTATGTCGTCCGGCGACGAAGCCGCCATTAACTCTAATGTCAGATTGCCCCCTTTCGGGATGTCAAACCCGAGTGTGGTTTGTTTTGGTCGAAGCTCAGTTCGAGAGCTATCGTATCAAATCACAAGACATGAAGTTCGCTAAGGTCACCGCCAACCTTCCTACGGAGGTTGCATCCGAAGTGATCGACGTCTTGGATCCGAAATCATTAGATCATCTCTACGACAAACTGAAGGCTGCCATTCTACAACGCTTCGGCACGTCCAACGCAGCTCGCATGCAACAACTTCTCCAGATAACGGAGTTGGGCGATCGAAAACCTTCGCAACTGTTGCGGCATATGCGCACGCTCGCAGGCGGCAACAATGTCAGTGACGCTGTGCTAATGCACTTATGGATCAAGTGCCTGCCTGCTCACACGAGGTCTTTCGTATCCATACAAGAAAGCGAAGCATCATTGGAGAAATTGGCACTCGCCGCCGACAAGGTACACGAGTGTCAAACAAGCAATGCCCAAGTACATGTGGTGACCGAAGACACGCCACAAGCCCCAACGGACCCACGTTTCGCTCGAATCGAGAACGCAATCGAACGTCTTACACTGTCAATACAGACGACGTATCAACAGCGTAAACCTCAACAGCAAAAACGTCGTCCCCAAAACAACCGCGCAAACGCTTCGCGCCAGGCTGCCAACACAGGCTTCTGCAAGTACCATAAACAGTTTGGTGCTAACGCCAGGCACTGTGTGCAGCACTGTTCCTTCCCCAACGCCAGTCAAGCTAAAGCGGGAAAAGAGCAGGCCAGCCAGTAATCGCGACGGCTGCAGCTGGCCACACCGTAAGTCGCCTATTCTATATTGATGATTCCCCAACAGGTCTACGTTTCCTAATTGACACAGGAGCGGAGGTGAGTGTCATTCCACCTCATAGTGCAAGCACCTGCATGGACCCAACTGGCGTCAATCTTTGTAGTGGATAAATGCAAAAAATATAACAGGAAAATGTTATAGTAAAAATGGACAAAGGAACGAACTCACGAAAAGTGAAAATTCAATGTCCAGTGCAAATATCCACACACAAAAATATTCCAGCTCCAAACTCCGGTGTATCACGTTGATCAGCAATTAGAATTGGCGAAGCTGAAAAATGTGACGAAAGTCAATTTTGCTGTTAACCGTCGTGATTCGCAAACACGCAATAACGCAGCACCACGAAAATCAAGCAGAAGAGGAACGCGCGCGGAAAAAGTATATTCTGGAATAATGTTTGATTAAAACAAACATTGATGGAAATGGAAGTACAATTAAAAAGAAAGTGAAATTACAAGTTGCTACAGAACTCCCCCCCTAGAGCGTGAGTCGACGGATGAACGCTCGATACATCGTTTATGGCATGTATTCAACCAGTCTTGCGGGGAACCTCACTCTGCGGCCGGTACGTGTTTGACGAGATGAAGGAGTAGACAGGATGGGTGAGGGTCGATTGGATGTAACATCACTGGTCGTCATAGGCTGTGTGGGTGGGGTCGAAGTGGTAGCTTCTTGTGATGACTTTCGTTCAACGTAAGCGGGTTTGAAGCGATCGATGCTAGCTTTGTCTTTATTACGGTTGCGTAGCTGAAAGTGTTGCTTTGGTCTTGAGCGGTAAGGTGCTGGTTCAGCTTCGCCGGTAGTGCGATTGTCAAGTACCCTTTTGCCAGTCTGTCTCAGTGTGGAGCCAAATTCGCGTTTTTTTGCTTTCAGCTTTTTAGGCGGTAGCCTGCGAGCTTTGGCAACATTTCGAGGCCCTTTAGTGACGATGTGATGATGAACATCGTGGGTGGGTTGCTCCGTGTATTGTGCTGGGCGTGTTAGGGTCGGGAAATCGCTGTAAGTGGCATTGTTCTGGGACGAAAATTCGAAGACCAGGTGAGGTGATTGAACATAGTTTACCGGACACGTTTAGTGACGTGGTATTGTCGTGTAGCCGTCGGTGCTGGAGATCGACTACGAGACCGTATTTCGTCAGAAAGTCGATACCGATGATAGGCTTCTGAACATCGGCTATCAAGAAGACGAAAGGAAATTCACGTCGAAGTCCGAGATCGAGTTTTAAAAATGTTTCACCGTAAGTCAAGATCTTCGAATTGTTAGCCGCCTGCAAGGTGATGCCTGAAGGACGGAGGTCGCGTTTTTCGTAACTGCGCGGTATAACGCTTACCTCGGCACCGGTGTCTACGAGAAAATTGAGCTTAGAAGATGCGTCGTAGACGTATAAGTGGCGACTAGTGGGTTTGCCAGGAACGGTCGTCGTCATAACTGACTTGCTACGTGGTTTTTCAACACGGTGGCTGTCAGCGTTAGGATGTTTACACCCGGGGCGACAATTGCGCGCGGCGTTTCCGAAACGACGGTGATAATAACAGAACCAGTTGGTATCGCGAGGGCGAGAGTGGCTTCTATTTCCAGATGGACTCCGGGGTCTAGCTCTAGACGTTTTGGGTCGTTCCATGTTGGAAATGATAAGCTGTAAGGATGCAAGCTCCTTAGTTAGCATGGCCACGGTGGCTTCAAGTTTTGAGAGGTTATCACCTTCTGAAACTTGATTGACGCTGGTTCTGTCGATGCGTTCGTGAATTTTATCTGCTAGTTCGGCCAATGTGTCGAGGCAGACTTTATCGACCGACACGGCGAGGATGGCGGTGGTGCTGTGTGGCAGGCAGTTCAGCCAAAGTTGCTGTAGGACGGAATCGTCTAACTTTGTGTTGCCCACCAGGGAGCGCATGTGGCGTAACAGCTGTGAGGGGGTTCTGTCGCCTAGTTCTACACCAGCCAGCAGTTGTTTTAGCCTGGCTTCGTCAGAGGCCATAGTACGCTTGAGCACAGCGGCCTTCAGTGTGTCGTAAGGCGAAATAGAGGGCATGGGGTCAAGAACATCTAATACTTCTTTCGCGATGTACGACGGTAATTGTGATTGAACGAAAGAAAACATGACCTCTTGTTTCGTGATCCGTTTAAAACGAAACATACCCTCTATTTGGATGAACCACACGTGCGGGTTGGCAGGGTCAAATGCTGGCGTGTTACAGCTAATAACGTTCATTTGCGATTCAGTGGGTTCAGACGACATTAATAGCAAAATTGAAAAAATGACGGGAGTTCTGAGCGAAAAGTGGAATACGGGCTAACCAATAATATAATGTCGGGCTCACCAAATATGTAGTGGATAAATGCAAAAATATAACACGAAAAATGTTATAGTGAAAAATAGACAAGGAACGAACTCACGAAAAGTGAAAATTCAATGTCCGATGCAAAATATCCACACACAAAAATATTCCAGCTCCAAACTCCGGTGTATCACGTTGATCAGCAGTTAAAATTGGCGAAGCTGAAAAATGCGATGAAAGTCAATTTTGCTGTTAACAGTCGTGATTCGCAAACACGCAATAACGCAGCACCACGGAATTCAAGCACAAGAGGAACGCGCGCGGAAAAAGTAATTTTTTTTAAATTTCTTGGAATAATGTTTTGATTAGAAACAAACATTGCTGAAATGGAAGTACCATTAAAAGAAAGTGAAATTACAAGGTTGCTACAAGTCAGAGATTCCCCAAATTGTTAAGGTGTTCGTGGAAATTAGATGTTAACGGACAAATCATATTCCCAGACATTGTCTAGAAATATAAGTTTTGAAAAACAGAAAACCTATATTTGTAAGTTTCACGCGTTTTTCGATTTTTTTATGAATCGATGACCTCCCTCTGTTGATGAAAAGGACCCCCACCATACTTTCCTGATATACTCAAACAAAAGCGTGTAGAGCATATAACCTGTATGCTTATTTTGAAAATGCTGAGTGCTCAACCACATACAGTCGGAGGAAATCTGTGCATGTGCTAGGCTTTTAGCCACCGTCAGCTTTGTGCAATTTGAAATTAATCAAAAATGCTTTTTTTTATTAGTGTGCCATTTCTCCAGCCTTTTTAATAATAATTTGTATTATATCTTATTCGTTTTGCGAGAATGTTATGTTACTTTTTAAACCATGAAGAGATTCGTGAAACCAAATCGCAAATAATAAACCGATAACTTCTCAGCTGAACATGTCGGGGTAATCATCCAATGAAGCGATTTTTTTAAAGTGGTGAAGAAATCCCTTGGCTTCGCTCATATTTCATCATCATCCATGTTTCTAGAGCGATCAATATTTGCAATAGTTATAACAGCTTGTTCGTATAATAATCTTTAATTTGTTATAATGCATCACAAAGCAAGAAGAATATTCCCTCCTAGTGCGGTTAGCGGCTATATTGCGGTAATTCTTGATAGACGAAAAGGATCAAGCCCTTGTGAGCCCCCCTTTGTTATTTTATGGATTGGCTTACATGATCTATTTTCAATGTTTCCTGTGATCAGTCAGCAATTTAAATTTTTCCTGTTTGCATTGCTATCCTTCGCCCGTGCCTTGTCATTTAGTTTCTGATTCCTTGTTCCCGCTCGAGTATCGTCAAGTCAGGTATGATTTGCTGATGGCAATGCGGATCTTGCTGCGAGAATATGGTAATTGGCTGTCGAAGTATTCCATGCGATGTAATAATATGAGGCTTCAGCATCGGAGAACTCTTGCTTGTTGCGAACTGCACTTTATTTACCAGGATTGCGAACATATAGAATGCCCTTCCGAAAACAGTCTTAGCTGCACTCCAGGAA